>WBZZ01005210.1:25000-27500 GCA_019918135.1 Paulinella micropora
AGGACAAGTGTTGCTAAGGCAGGCGTCCACGTCAGGCACGGGGGGAAACGGGTCTAGACATGTACATGTGCGTGTACATGTACGTTTAACATATACACACTCCTCCACCACCAATGCTCCTACTACTACTACTACTACTACCATGTATGCATATGTCTGATGCGTGCATGTACATATGGAGGAGAGACGTACGGATGTCCTTGATCTTGATCTTGACGCTTGTGATGTCGCCCTGCTGGTTCAGGATGTCTGTGTAGACAACGTCGCCATTCAGGTACTCCTCTGCTTGACTGGTGTCAACTTTGATGAAGCAGAAGCCGTTCATGGCGTTGTTGACGGCAGTATCTGCCAGCTGAAGAAGCCATAAGATTGCATACATACGTACATACATACGTATACATACATACATACATACATGCACACATAAATACATCACACATGCATACATACATACATGCAGCGTCAGGACGTGAAATACGAATATACTTTACTTCGCATGCAACACGTGCGCGCGCGTGGTAGTAAAATTAGTAAGTGGTCATGAGTAAGTAGTAAGTAAGAAAAGTAAGTAAGTAAGTAAGTAAAGGGATAAGCAAATAAACAGGTTAGTAAGCATGTGAGTAAGTAAGCATGTAAGTAAATAAGTAAGTAAGCAAGCAAGTAAGCAAGTAAGCAAGTAAGTGACGGGGCAAGGGGTGTGTGGCTGACCAGCGGCTTGCCTGTCACTTTGTGGAACATGTTCATCCAGTCGATATTGGTTTTTTTCTGACTAGAGCACGTGTCCTTGTACTCGCCACAGTCCAACTCGTACTACATCACATAACGTACATACATACATTCATTGCATGCCATGACATGACATGACATTACATTACATTACATTACGTTACGTTAAGTTACGTTACGTTACGTTACATTACATTACATTACATTTCATTACATTAGATTACGTAACATTACATTGCATTACATTGCATTGTATTATATTGCACGACATTGCACTACATTGCACTAGATTGCACTACATTACATTAAATTGCATTTACATTTACATTTACGTTTACATTTATATTTACATTTACATATACATATACATACATACATACATACATGCATTACATGCATACATACATTACATACATTACATACATACATTACACAGACATACATACATACATTACATATGCATGCATGCATGCATGTATGTGCATACATGCATGCATACATACATACATACATACATTGCATACATTACATACAATACATACATACATACATACATAGAATTACAGACAAAGTACATATATACCTCGTGGTTGGTGCAGATTGGCAGCTCGGTTTTCTGCTCGGCCTAGATAGAAAGATAGATGGATAGATGGACAGATGGATGGATGGATGGATGGATAGATTGATAGATGGATGGATGGATGGATGGATAGATTGATAGATGGATAGATGGATAGATGAATAGATGAACAGATGAATAGATAGATAGATAGATAGATAGATAGACATGTTTAATCTGTGGGCGTGGCGTAGCTTAAAAAGCCATGCCTCCTTTACTACCCCCGAGCTCAGCCGCGCACCAACCACGGTCCGCTATGGTTGGTGCCTGTGCCCACAAGCCGAAAGGTAGCCGAGCCCTTTTGAACTGTACACAACAACCAGTAAAACACTGCCCCAAGGGCGTGTGCCATAAGGAGATGATGGCACAATCAAGCCGAGGTTTCAGGAGTTCACGCTCGTTGTGAGTTACCTTCTACAACCCCGACTTCATCAACCCTTTGGATCACGGCCCCGGTCGGGAGATGGTCGCTTGTTTTAGCCCTTGCGCTGCGCGCCATTAACGGCGGACACAAACCAATCGTTATAGGGGGTTTGGTTTTAGGCCAGAGCACCGAGCAGCTGGCCCCCTACATCCCTCCCGGATAGATAGGTAGTAGGTAGGTAGATAGATAAAATAGATACATAGATAGATAGATAGATAGATAGATGGATGGATGGATGGATGGATAGATAGATAGCTAGATAGATAGATAGATAGGTAGGTAGGTAGGTAGGTAGGTAGATAGGTAGATAGGTAAGTAGGTGATGGATAGGTAGGTAGGTAGATAGGTAGGTAGGTAGATAGATAGATAGATAGATAGGTAGGTAGGTAGATAGGTAGGTAGGTAGGTAGATAGGTAGGTAGGTAGGTAGATAGATATAGATAGATAGATAGATAGATAGATAGATAGATAGATATGGTTAGATAGATATGCTCAGATAGATAGATAGATGGATAGATGGATAGATAGATAGATAGATAGAAGATAGATAGATAGATAGATAGATAGATATACCTTGGAGCAAATTGTAGACTCGCCTAGGTATTCTTTAAGGATGCCGGTCTATGTGTATGTGTATGTGTATGTGTATGTGTATTTGTATGTGTACGTGTATGTGTATGTGTATGTGAATGTGTATGTGTATGTGTATGTGTACGTGTGTGTATGTATAT
>WBZZ01005210.1:32500-37500 GCA_019918135.1 Paulinella micropora
TCAATGAAAATACTGGTCCAGACGGATCGGTATGTTCAATGAAAATACTGGTGGCACCGACGGGAATCGAACTGGCGACAGGGCCCAGATGGTAGAACTTGACCACTGGGCTATCACGGTGTCCATAATAATAATAATAATAATAATAATAGTGCTTCTCTGTCAATGGCTGATGCATTTCTGCACATGCGCCTCCATCGTCTCACCCGTGAGGGGAGTACGAAGAATTGACGATAAGCTCTAATGACACCCCCGCAAGGGCAGTTCCAACACTTCCAGACGGGCCGGTATGTTCAATGAAAATACTGGTCCAGAGAAATAGACCGGTATGTTCAATGAAAATACCGGTGGCACCGACGGGAATCGAACTGGCGACAGGGCCCAGATGGTAGAACTTGACCACTGGGCTATCACGGTGTCCATAATAATAATAATAATAATAATAATAATACTTCCTCTAAGGCATACTGATGCAGCTGATGGCACGATCCGTTTCCGGACATGAGCCTCCATGCCCTTGTTCGAGGTTGCTCCATCCCCACCTAGTCAGTCTCTCGACTGATCATAGGGGCCACCGATGGAGCTCCTGAGGGCAAGACTACACTAAGCCGAGGTTATTCCGCAGACCCAACAACCTCTTGCAAAACGTTGCCGCATGTGCAAGTGCGTACACCAAGCATGGTTGCTAGAACTACCTCAAAACCCCACCCATAACAATTTGGTATCCGCTGGGTCCACGGGCTATCAACCGGCATAGCGGAGTTTAAGATCTTCGACAGGCGCCCAACGACCCTCCTCCCCAGCATCATCCACCAAATGGTTTTGAGTTAGGGCTGAATAATAATAATAATAATAATAATAATAATAATAATAATAATAATAATAATAATAATAATAATAAAATAATAATAATAATAATAATGATAATGATGATGATGATAATGATGATAACGATGATAATAATAATAATAATAATAATAATAATAATAATAATAATAATAATAATAATATATACATTATATTATATATATATATATGCATGTACGTACGTATGGGTGAATGTGTGTCTGTAGCTGTATGTCTGTATGTCTGAATGTATTTGTCTGTATTTCTATCTGTATGTATGTATGTATGTATGTATCTAGGTATGTATGTATCTAGGTATGTATGTATCTAGATATGTATGTATGAATGTGGCATTGCGAGCCTGGGTACCTCTTTTGTGGCCAACGAGGTCGGGTCGTAACCAGTACACCTAACAAAAAGACAACACACTCACACTCACACTCACGCTCACACGTGCAGGCACAAATACACGTACATACAGACACACGCGCATAAAACAGAGACATACGAAAACACACACACAGACAGACAGACAGTCGTACGTGATCTCGTAGTAGCCGCCAGCAAGCTCGTAGCCCCAGTTATAGCCCCATATGACCGGGAAGTCGGGCGCCTCCTGTGAATGCATGTATTTTCGTACTGCGTATGTACGTATTTATTTATGTATGTGTATGTGTATGTATGTATGTATGTATGTATGTATGTATGTATGTATATATGTATATATGTATATGTATGTATGTCTGTTTATGTATGCATGTATGTATGTATGTATGTTTGTATGTACCTGGCAGACGAGATTGTTCGGGCAGTCGCTATTCTGCACAAGTCATGTAGTTATGTCTGAATGTATGTTATGTATGTATCTATGTATGTATTTATGTTATGTATGTATGTATGTATGCATGAATGAATGTTTTTTTTGTGTCCTGCACAGCAGACAAATGGATACGTGAATGTCATGATTACAATTATTGTGAGAATGAAATAATAGTGATGACGATAATAATACTAGTGGATAATAATAATAATAATAATAATAATAATAATAATAATAATAATAATAATAATAATAATAATAATAATAATGTATCTCCTGCCGATTGCTGAGCCAAAAGGCCATGTGCATCCAGTCCTCCATTCCATAAGGAAAGTCTCCACACCAATCGGTGGAATAAAGGAAGTGACGGCATAGAACATTACTCTAGGAGCTTTATACCAATCAGCCCATTGAAAAGGACCAAAGGCCTATGTACTCCCTATAATAATAATAATAATAATAATAATAATAATAATAATAATAATAATAATAATAATAATAATAATAGTGCTTCTCTGTCAATGGCTGATGCATTTCTGCACATGCGCCTCCATCGTCTCACCCGTGAGGGGAGTACAAGAATTGACGATAAGCTCTAATGACACCCCCGCAAGGGCAGTTCCAACACTTCCAGACGGGCCGGTATGTTCAATGAAAATACTGGTCAGACGGATCGGTATGTTCAATGAAAATACTGGTGGCACCGACGGGAATCGAACTGGCGACAGGGCCCAGATGGTAGAACTTGACCACTGGGCTATCACGGTGTCCAATAATAATAATAATAATAATAATAATAATAATAATAATAATAATAATAATAATAATAATAGTGCTTCTCTGTCAATGGCTGATGCATTTCTGCACATGCGCCTCCATCGTCTCACCCGTGAGGGGAGTACGAAGAATTGACGATAAGCTCTAATGACACCCCCGCAAGGGCAGTTCCAACACTTCCAGACGGAATAATAATAATAATAATAATAATAATAATAATAATACTATATCTGAGGCGTACTGATGCAGCTAATGGCATATCCTCAACGGACATAAGTCTCCAATACCCTTGTTCGAGGTCCTCCACCCCCCCGTGTCAGTCTCTCGCCTGATGATCGGGGCCACCGATGGAGCTCCTGAGGGCAAGACTGCACTAAGCCGAGGTTATTCCGCAGTCCCAGCAACCTCTTGCAAGACGTCACCGAATGTGCAAGTGCATACACCAAGCGCGGTTGCTAGAGCTGCCTCGAAACCCCACCCATAACAATCTGGTGTCTGCTGGGTCCTGGGCTATCAACCAGCATATGCGGAGTTTAAGATCTTTTACGCGCGCAACGACCCTCCTCCCCAGCATCTACCACCAAATGGTTATGAGTTGGCGTCACAGTTTAACGCCTTGAGGCCATTGGGCTGGAACTCTGTTTAGCAAGTGTGACTAGGTTTTTTCATCGGGATTTCCCTCAAATATGTCAGTCAACACTCCAACAAGAATAATAATAATAATAATAATAATAATAATAATAATAATAATAATAATAATAATAATAATAATAATCAGAGTGCTTCTCTGTCAATGGCGAATGCATTTCTGCACATGTGCCTCCATCGTCTCACCCGCGAGGGGAGTACGAAGAATTGACGATAGGCTCTACTGACACCACCGCAAGGCAGCTCCAAGCCTTCCAGACCAATACTTTCAAAGAAAATATCCTTTGAAAATACTAGCACCGACGGGAATCGAACTGGCGACAGGTCCCAGATGGTAGACCTTAACCACTGGGCTATCGCGGTGCCACAATAATAATAATAATAACAATAATAATAGTGCTTCTCTGTCAATGGCTGATGCATTTCTGCACATGCGCCTCCATCGTCTCACCCGTGAGGGGAGTACGAAGAATTGACGATAAGCTCTAATGACACCCCCCGCAAGGGCAGTTCCAACACTTCCAGACGGGCCGGTATGTTCAATGAAAATACTGGTCCAGAAATAGACCGGTATGTTCAATGAAAATACTGGTGGCACCGACGGGAATCGAACTGGCGACAGGGCTCAGATGGTAGAACTTGACCACTGGGCTATCGCGGTGTCCATAATAACAATAATAATAATAATAATAATAATAATAATAATAATAGTGCTTCTCCGTCAATGGCTGATGCATTTCTGCACATGCGCCTCCATCGTCTCACCCGTGAGGGGAGTACGAAGAATTGACGATAAGCTCTAATGACACCCCCGCAAGGGCAGTTCCAACACTTCCAGACGGGCCGGTATGTTCAATGAAAATACTGGTCCAGACGGATCGGTATGTTCAATGAAAATACTGGTGGCACCGACGGGAATCGAACTGGCGACAGGGCCCAGATGGTAGAACTTGACCACTGGGCTATCACGGTGTCCAAATAATAATAATAATAGTGCTTCTCTGTCAATGGCTGATGCAAATCTGCACATGCGCCTCCATAATAATAATAACAATAATAATAATAATAATAATAATAATAGTGCTTCTCTGTCAATGGCTGATGCATTTCTGCACATGCGCCTCCATCGTCTCACCCGTGAGGGGAGTACGAAGAATTGACGATAAGCTCTAATGACACCCCGCAAGGGCAGTTCCAACACTTCCAGACGGGCCGGTATGTTCAATGAAAATACTGGTCCAGAAATAGACCGGTATGTTCAATGAAAATACTGGTGGCACCGACGGGAATCGAACTGGCGACAGGGCCCAGATGGTAGAACTTGACCACTGGGCTATCACGGTGTCCATAATAATAATAATAATAATAATAATAATAATAATAATAATAATAAAAATAAAAATAATAACAATAATAATAATATTGACAATGATAATAACAATAATAAAAATAATAATAATAATAGTGCTTCTCTGTCAATGGCTGATGCATTTCTGCACATGCGCCTCCATCGTCTCACCCGTGAGGGGAGTACGAAGAATTGGCATACTTTGCCAATCTTCGTAAATCTCTACTTCGACTACTTCACTACCTAGAGCGCGTCCCGAGGTTGTGAAAACCAAAGAAATCAGCCTCTCAACCCATCTGCCACTTTTAGAGCCTTGGAGCATTCTCAGCCATTCTTTTTTGGTGCCGGCAAGTTCGCTTCGGGTACGAGCAATTACAGGGCTGGGGTTCCCGGGGTGAGGGCCCCCCGGACCCCGCCTTTCCACACAGTCGACAGGGTAAGTTCAATTGCCGGAGGTAACTATACACCCTTCTGAAAAAACTCTTAGAGCATTGGAGCATCATCAGCCATTCATTTTGGTGCCAGCTAATTCGCGTGGGGTAAATTTGCAGGGCTGGGGTT
>WBZZ01005211.1:0-30904 GCA_019918135.1 Paulinella micropora
TAGTAATAATAATAATAATAATAATAAATAATAATAGTAATAATAATAGTAATAATAATAATAATAATAATAGTGCTTCTCTGTCAATGGCTGATGCATTTCTGCACATGCGCCTCCATCGTCTCACCCGTGAGGGGAGTACGAAGAATTGACGATAAGCTCTAATGACACCCCGCAAGGGCAGTTCCAACACTTCCAGACGGGCCGGTATGTTCAATGAAAATACTGGTCCAGAAATAGACCGGTATGTTCAATGAAAATACTGGTGGCACCGACGGGAATCGAACTGGCGACAGGGCAATAATAATAATAATAATAGTAATAATAATAACAGTAATAGTGCTTCTCTGTCAATGGCTGATGCATTTCTGCACATGCGCCTCCATCGTCTCACCCGTAAGGGGAGTACGAAGAATTGACGATAGGCTCTAATGACGCCCCCGCAAGGGCAGTTCCAATACTTCCAGACGGACCGGTATGTTCAATGAAAATACTGGTCCAGACGGACCGGTATGTTCAATGAAAATACTGGTGGCACCGACGGGAATCGAACTGGCGACAGTAATAATAGTAATAATAATAATAATAATAATAATAATAATAATAATAATAATAATAATAATAATAATAATAATAATAATAATAATAATAATAATAATAATAATAATAATAATAATAATAATAATAATAATAATATAATAATAATAATAATAATAATAATAATAATAATAATAAAATAGCAATAATAATAATAATACTAATAATAATAATAATATAATAATGATGATGATGATAATAATAATAATAATAATAATAATAATAATAATATAATAATAATAATAATAATAATAGTAATAATAATAGTAATAATAATAATCATAATAATAATAATAACAATAACAATAATAATAATAACAATAATAATAATAATAATAATAATAATAATAATAATAATAATAGACTTATCAGTCAATTGGCCTTTGATCCTGTCGGACATGTGCCTCCATTGGTAGCACGGGGCCGTTCGGTGACGCTGCTCCGCTCCAAAGACTCGACTGGCGGTAAATAATAATAATAATAATAATAATAATAATAATAATAATAATAATAATAATAATAATAATAATAATAATAATAATAATAATAATAATAATAATAATAATAATAATAATAATAATAATAATAATAATAATAATAATAATAATAATAATAATAATAATAATAATAATAATAATAATAATAATAATAATAATAATAATAGTGTATCTCCTGCCAATTGCTGAGCCAAAAGGCCATGTGCATCCAGTCCTCCATTCCATAAGGAAAGTCTCCACACCAATCGGTGGAATAAAGGAAGTGACTGCATAGAACATTACTCTAGGAGCTTTATACCAATCAGCCCACGGAAAGGACCGATGGCCTATGTACTCCCTAATAATAATAATAATAATAATAATAATAATAATAATAATAATAATAATAATAATAATAATAATAATAATAATAATAATAATAATAATAATAATAATAATAATGATCTGTCATGGCTGAGCCCGAGGGCCATGCGGATCCATCAATAATAATAATAATAGTAATAATAATAGTAATAATAGTAATAATAATAATAATAATAATAATAATAATAATAATAATAATAATAATAATAATAATAATAATAATAATAATAATAATAATAATAATAATAATAATAATAATAATAATAATAATAATAAGCATGAGAAGAACAATATTAATATGTAATAAGATGTAATAATAGTGTTTATAAATTTACAAAAAAATGTCTGTACATTAGTTGTTTCTTGGTAGGTTCATTCGGTTCTCGTGACACTACCACTTGATGTTTGGGATCTCTTTCATCCTTTATCGTGGGAATAGGTGGTTTTTTTCTACATGGTCACTTTTATGCAAAGCGACATAGCAACCACACCAAAGACCGAAGCTTTTATTATCTTTTGAAGTTGGGAGGCCGCGTCAATCGGTACTGCTGTCAACAAAGCTTCATATGTCGCACATAAACACATGTCTGGTGTCACTATTATTCGACTTCTGAGGGGCTTTTATATGATTACATACACTCGGAACAAGTACTTGTTAGGTTCCGCCCATAGGGTGCTTCACGAAATGGGCGGAGATATCAATGATCAGGTTTCATGGTGGTTGTGGCAGTGCACAGCGAAACAACATTCTTGGTGCCATCGCGGACATGAAGACGATAGTTCCGCGTATTGTGACTACAGCTTCGGCATCTACCGTGACAGACTGTGAGATTAAGAAAATTGCGCGCATATCAGGAGTGCGCAAATTGTTTTTTTCTTTCATCGATTTTGAGCTCGATCGTTTGAATGAATTGCAGAATTTGAGAGACCTAAGCATCAATTTTAGTTTTTCTAAGGTCACCCCAAATATTCCGTGGTGTAGTCGGAAAGCCTTAACTGCTCTTAGCATTAACTGGTATCGTTTTGACAAAGAAGCTAAGATGCTGTCCACGCTTCCCGCTCCAGAGAAACTAAATATTGTTTCGGAGCTGCTCTCAGATGCGGCCATGGTAAGTATATGCGCCATGCCAACACTGACTCACCTGAGGCTTCGCAGCAGAGATTTAACACTATCCACACCGGAATTGTTGAGTTTGAGTCCTGTGTGGCCACGGCTGTTAGCTTTAGATATAGGAAGCAACGACAACATCAGGGAGCAAGGTTTAGCATTTGTTGCTAAACTGCAGTCTTTACAAGAGCTCAACATCAACGAGTCGTATGGCGCAACTAGCACAGGGATTACATATGTGTGCAGCTTACGTTCGCTGCGGAAGCTTTCACTGCGAGGGGCGATGATTATGCCCCAAGATGGTTTCTCGCTTCTAACAATGTTGCAAGAGCTAGAAGAGCTTGATATCAGCTGGTGCAGACAACACACTGACTTAGTTATTCCTTACTTGTTGGACATGACGCAACGCAAGCTCAGGTGTGTACGCTTGTATTGTTTTGGGATCTCCAGCGCTGGGAGTCAACGACTGGAGGAAAAAGGCATCGTGACTGATTTGTGTCCTGGTGTAGATAACTATGGTGCAAGGGATAGAAGATGCCATAACCTACAATCCAATGACATGCACGAAAATGTCTTACGTTGGGGTGTGTGCATGGATCATGCTGATGCAAATACGATCATGTAGGAGATGAAGGAATTTGCGAAGCCTGTCTTGAATACGATGCTCAAGTCCATGAGCAAAATAACAAGAACCACAATATATATCGGGTGATCATGACTTGCTACGACAAGCAAAGCAGATGGAAAAGATTATTGAATAGGAAAGGAGAAGAAGAAGAAGAAGCAGCAGCAGCAGAAGCAGAAGAAGAAAATGAAGAAGAAGAAGAAGAAGAAGAAGAACCACAGGAAGAAGAAGAAGAAGAAGAAGAAGAAGAAGAAGAAGAAAAAGAAAAAAGAAGAAGAAGAAGAAGAAGAGGAAGAGGAAGAGGAAGAAGAAGAAGAAGAAGAAGAAGAAGAAGAAGCAGAAGAAGCAGAAGAAGAAGAAGAAAACTTGTTCACCCGCTTCGCCTTCTTCCAGGCAATGTTATCTTCAAGTTTCTTGCGCCTTCGCCTTTTCCCTTGCTTCATGTTCTTTTCCTGCCTCCTTTCTTCAGGCAACAAGTCATCACAACAACAACAATAATAATAATAATAATAATAATAATAATAATAATAATAATAATAATAATAATAATAATAATAATAATAATAATAATAATAATAATAATAATAATAATAAAATAATAATAATAATAATAGTAATAATAATAATAGTAATAATAATAATAATAATAATAGTGCTTCTCTGTCAATGGCTGATGCATTTCTGCACATGCGCCTCCATCGTCTCACCCGTGAGGGGAGTACGAAGAATTGACGATAAGCTCTAATGACACCCCCGCAAGGGCAGTTCCAACACTTCCAGACGGGCCGGTATGATCAATGAAAATACTGGTCCAGACGGAGCGGTATGTTCAATGAAAATACTGGTGGCACCGACGGGAATCGAACTGGCGACAGGGCCCAGATGGTAGAACTTGACCACTGGGCTATCACGGTGTCCAATAATAATAATAATAATAATAATAATAATAATAATAATAATAATAATAATAATAATAATAATAATAATAATAATAATAATAATAATAATAATAATAATAATAATAATAATAATAATAATAATAATAATAATAGACTTATCAGTCAATTGGCCTTTGATCCTGTCGGACATGTGCCTCCATTGGTAGCACGGGACCGTTCGGTGACGCGGCTCCGCTCCAAAGACTCGACTGGCAGTGCAATGTGCAAATGAGCGTGCTGTGCATGTGCAAGCGGGTGCAAGGAGTGAGAGGAGTTATCTGCCGAGAAGAAGTCCGCGACGCTGCGCTGACCTCCACCTACAACAGATCTAGCCAGACATTCTACCTGACTAGGCCTTCCCCTCCTTCTACCCACCTCCTGAACGACCGTGAGGTCGATCACCTCCTCCTCCTCCTCCGCCCCCTCTGCCTCCCTGGTCTGCGCCTCCAACTCCTCCCACTCCTTCCAGATGGTGGCAACAAACCTTCCTAACTCCTCCTCCACCTCTTCTGGGACAGGGATAAACAAAACGCCGAGCATCGCCGCCATCTTTTCATCCTCCCCCTTCAGCCATTCCTCTTTGAAGAGCCTCATCTCCTCCTCTGCCTCCCGCAGTTCCCTGTGATAAAGCCCTCCTCGATTCAGCATGAGGGGCTGCCGGGCTTGCGCCTCATCGATAAACTTAAACAGTGCCTCACGAGAGCTCGCAAACGTTGGGCAATGCAGCAGGAAGTGACGTAACGACTCGTTAACCTCAGTGCCACACAAGGCGAAACAGCTTGAGCAGTCCGGCGAGCATGAGCCAAATTTGGATCGGTAGAGGCGAAGGCGATTGTTGCAGCTCAACAATCGCCTTCTGATAAGGTTGTGACTTCCCCCCTCCAGCGCCCGCCAACGTGGGAAAGCAGAGCGGGAAGACATCTGGCTAAGTAGCACCCTAAGCCCATCAGAGGGCTTAGCCTGCCGCTCCCAGCCAGCTACTTCCTGCCAGACAGACCATTGCTTTACCACCTCGTTCCAGTTCGCCAGAGCGGCCCGCCAGTCCTTATCATCTACCGTGCCATCTTCGTTCACGACCCGCTTGAGCGCATCCAAGCCCTCCCGCAGCCTGTGATCTGCTAAGATCAAATTTTCCGTATCTTCCTTCCATTTGCACCGACCCGTGTTGTAAAGCCTGCGTGTTAGCGCTGTGTTGCCCAGTAACTCGATGCGCCCTAGGAACCGAAGCCGGGCCGCCTTGGCAAGGATGCTAAAACTCGGCGTGCGGCCTAAACCCCTGGTGATGCAGCCGCTTGTGCGCGTACCAACACCCAAGATGACCCGCAGGGGCGCTACCAACGCGCCCTCCAGCTTACTCAGCTTGTTGGCGCCCGGCAGATCCCAAAAAGCCGATGCGTAAAGCAACTTTGCGCCAACCATTTGCTGCCAATTCATCAGCCGAAGACGCGCTGGAACTTCATGGGCAATCCAGAGGGGGTAGCAGGCAGCCGTTCCCGCTACAGTGATTTCCGCCGCCCGCTTCGCTTGCGGTTTATCGGAGAGGGTGTCCGTGAGCAGAACTCCCAGGTATTTGTAGTGGTCGGTGACGTTGAGAACCTTGCCCCGGAACCTCACGCATGGGGGCGACTTTTTTGACTTGGCGTGCCCGTATATCGGCATGACTTCCGTCTTGCCCGGTTTCAGGTTGATTTCAAGCCGATAGTCCTCCACGAATGTCGCCACGACATTTACAATCTGTTGAAGCTCCGTGACACTATGCGCAATTACCGCAACGTCGTCGGCGTAAAGCAGGGTCCGTATGTCTTCGATGCGGTTGAGGTCCTCGACCTCCAACTCTTTCGCGATTCGGACCGTTAGCTCATCCATGAAGACGTTGAACAGCGACGGTGACAACGGCGACCCTTGCTGAACTCCCATCTCTTCCAGCACTTCACCAGTGAGTTCGCCATCGACTAGCACTCGCGATGACGTTCTTCGGTAAAAACGCCGCAGAATGCGATAGAACTTGCCCTGTACCCCCATCTGGGTTAGCCTCTGAAACAACCCGGCCCGCCAAACCGTAGGGAATGCCTTTCTCAGATCCACGAACAAAACGAAAGAACGGAGGCCAGCTTGTTGTCTAAGGCGCAGACGCTCCTTAAGGACAAAAATCTGGTCCCCCGTACTACGTTTTGGCCGGAACCCACCCTGCTCTGGGCGAAGCCTGCCCGGCTGATCGATGAAAGCCGTAAGCCTCGCCGCCATAAGGGACAGATACATCTTACCCAGACAGCTCAGAATCGCGATGTCTCTCCAATTTTCCGGATCGGTTGGGTCGCCTCCTTTTGGGATGTTGACGATAATCGCTTTGCCCCAGTCGCTGGGGGTGTATTCGCACGATTTCAACCAGTTGAAGAAGCGCACCAGAAAGCTCACAATCCGCGTGCCTCCGTACTTGAGCATCTCGTTCTTGATCTTATCCGGTGAGCACGCTTTGTGATTCTGGAGATTTTCCTGGCAGAGCTCCACTTCCTTCTCGGTGTAATCATAGTCCAGCGGGCCCGTCTCAGTCCGGATCTCCTCGGCTTGCGCCATGGCCTCGAATTGGTCGCGCAGGTTGTCGTTATACTGGAAGGTTTCGCGGGCCTTCCGCTCGGGCTCAATCCGCGCTGCTTCCTCATCAGAACCGACTTCCTCTACACATGCATCCTCCAAAAACTGGTTTTCTTTGGGGACCACCATACGTCGGCGGTATTCTTCCCATTCTTGTAGTTTTTCCCGGAGTGTGCATGCCAGAGTTCCATCGGGCTTCCGAACAGGAGCAGAAGCGTTCGACCGCCGAACCCCGCCCAAACGCTTTGACAGCTTCCAGTACGTGGCCATGGTAGCGCTCCTGAAGTTGGCAGCGGTGTCATTCTGGACCCGCTTCCACGCTTGCTCCTTCTTCTCCTTGCATAACCTTCTGACCGCCTTCCTCGCTTCTTTATATCTTTGCCAGGCCTCTCGGTTGGCCTCATTCCTTCGCCAGAGGCCGTATGCCTCTCTCCGTCGCGCAATCGCTTCCCTAAGACTCTCATCAAACCATGCATTAGTAAACCCTGGCCTAATCACCCGAACTCCCAAGACCTTCACGGCTGCGCCCGTGAAAGCTCGGACCACTAAACTTGCGACCCTATCTACCTCCTGCTGAAGCTCATCCGGGTCCTCCACTGCTGATAGATCTGGGAGGCCATCTGGCAACAGCCCCGATATACCAGCTGCAAAGGTCTCGTCGTACTTCAACCTAAGCTTAGACAGCTCACTCTCCTTACCCTCAACTACCCTGCCTATCAAGCGCTCTGCCTTGAATGCTTTGTACCTCTTTACCTGCTTTTTGGGGGGTGGCTGTCCCCCCCAGACCAGTTCCGCCCACACAGCTTTGTGGTCGGTATCAAGGTCTACCTCGTCGACGCCGAAGCTTGCCTCCTCCGCCAGCTCGGAAGAGACGCAGATGTAATCCAGTAGATGCCTTCGTCCACCTACATTTTCCTGCCTAGACCACCAATATTTGTCCCCCCGTGGTTGCGAAAACCCACTGAGATTGCGCAACCCCGTGGCAACAAGCATTGCAGCCAGCAACTCACCATTCTCACTCCTAACCCCTCTACCCCTCCCATCTATCTCGCCAAAGAGGCCCACCACTCCCTCCTCCCGCGCTATTCTGGCGGGCCCCAGCTTAGTATTAGCATCACCAACCGTAACCACATGACCTTTGGTGGCGAAGTAGGAGACGGCCGCCTGCCACGCCTCATAGGCTGCAATAGATTCCTCTCGTTGATTTTCTTGGGGGAAGTAGCCGTTGCCGACGAACACATCCGACGCCGTCGCGCTCCCAGACAACAGCCTCACCCACAATTGCTGTGGGTGTGGAACAGGCGCCTGTACAATGGTAGCGCACGGTGCCAGATAGTTGGCCACCAACGTCAAGACTCCCCCAAGAGACGCGAGCCCGCACCAGTTGCAGCCGCTTTGCCGAGGACTGCGAAGCCGTCGACTTGGAGCTTCTCCACCTTCTGCGACGATAGGTTGTGCTCCTGGACTCCGACGATCACCCAGCCTCGCTCCTTGTAGTGCTCCGGCCATTCCCCAAAGCCTGGGCTATCCGCACCCACTTTGCCTTGCCAATTATGTGAGGCCACCCTCAGTGGGAAGCCTTTCACAAATTGGGAAGAACGAAGCTGATGCCGATGCCTGCGCTTCGGTTGAGCCCGCCTGGAGCCCTCCGCCACCCTCCACGGCCCATCCTGCACCCTCCGCCCCAGCTCCTCCAGCTCCCGCATCCCGCCCCACTCCGCCAAGGGAGATTCACCGCTTGAGGCTTCGCCCTGGGGCTCGTCGACTTCCACGTCGAGCACCCAGTAGCCAAATCCCTGCTTGCGAAGCTCCCTCTGCATCTCTACATACTGGGCACCCCCCCGTGCAGCCCGCTGCTTCTCTCTTTCCCGGAAAGTCCTACCCGTCGCAACGTGAACCTTTCCCGTGAAGAACTTACGCTCCCGCAGCAGCCGCACCATCTTCTCCGCCTCCTCACAAGACGCACATTTAATCCGCAAATGTCGCCCACTACCTCTGCCCGCGAATTCCACCTCGACTTCCCCGAGACCGAGAATTCGGAGCTCTCGCGCCATGACCACTGTCTGAGAGACATGCGATAGCCCCCATACTATGCAGCATCTCTTATCCAGCTCATTTCGTACCTTCCTCCGCCACCTCCTCGGTGGCGGTACCGCTTGCCACACGCCGTGACCAGACCTTTCCGGACGTGACTTCTCTTCCGAGGTTGGGGAGGGTGATCGAGATGCAGCAGGATTGCTGGCTCTACGTGATTCAGGTTGCCCGTCAGGTACGCGAGCACTCGACCACCCCACCCCGGCCGAGTAGCCATCGCCACCCGCAGGCGCACTCCCACGGGGAACGTCTAAACCTGAAGGATTACCGCCTTGACCCATAGGGCCAGCACTAGCGGCCGCGCTCTTCGCATAAGAACCTGACATAAGTGGTATGGGACCCCGGTGCCGCATTGATCGAGTTGTAAACTCGATAAATGAGGACCCAGGTGGGGTTATTTAAAGTTCAACCCTTAAAAAGCATACGTGTACGTATGTATAGGAATACACACAAAAACTCACCTGCATCCGTAACCAGGCACGAGGCAGACCCGCTGTGCATCATCGAGGTAGGTGTCGTGGCAAACCACCCTGCGTCCGATAAACGCTGCAAGTGAGTCATCTACCGAGAGCACAGAGTGACAGGCCCGTGCACGTGTACCCACCACCCCATAACCCTCCGCCAGAGCAACCCCATGGCATCCGCAGGATGAGCACGAAGAGTGCTGAGAGAGAGGGTGAGCCAGGAGCCCCGCTCCGGTCCGTCGTTACTTTGGTCATTTAGTCGTTTCAAGGCTTGTGGTAAGGTGTAGGGCCTCTCGCCTTCGTACAAACTCCGACCGACAGTAGTTTGGTTGACCATCCTTCGCGGCGACCCTCTGAACACAACCCCCTCCCCCAGTGCCCACCCCTTGTGATTCCAGAGGCCACCCTGAGCCAAGAGCCATGAGTATGATGAGCAACTCACATGAGTTACTCTCAGTAATTGGGACCCGTCTCATAAATCAATGGAACGCTTATCGTGCGCCCCTCATAGGCTCAGCCCGCCCATGTGAAAGCTAGGCCTCGCCCAAAGCAAAGCAAAGCAAAGCAACAACAACAACAACAAAAAAAAAAAAAAAAAAAAAAAAAAAGAAAAAAAAAAAGAAAAAGAGAGAGAGAGAGAGAGAGAGAGAGAGAGAGAGAGAGAGAGAGCGAGAGCGAGGCCGCCGTGGCTCGCCCGCAATCCAGCTGGGTGCACCTCGTCACAACCACTCATCGGCGTGAGCTCATAGCTGTGTGCGACATAGGTACAAGAGCAAGAGGAGAAACAGTGTGCCAGCGTGGATGTGTGGGTGAGGCAGTGCGGTGAGGCAAAGCAGCGATGCCAGTCGAATCCCTGGAGACGGAACCTAGCATCAAAAACATCGTATAAGTCTACCCCAGGCCTCCATCCACCGAGTGGTGAGCTCGATAAAAGAAGACCCGAGTGGGGTTATTTAAAGCTCAACCCTTAAAAAAGCATAAACATGTACGCCGCCAGGAACCCAACAACAATAACATAGCAGCCAGGAACCCAACAACAATAACATAGCAGCAGGAACCCAACAACAATAACATAGCAGCCAGGAACCCAACAACAATAACATAGCAGCCAGGAACCCAACAACAATAACATAGCTTCCGTAACCAGCCTTCAGGAACCCGCCTCAGTTACCCGCCCCCGTAACCAGGTCAGAGACGTGACGTACTATGCATCATTGAGGTGTCGTGGCAAGCCACCCTGCGTCCGATAGAAGCTACAAAAGAGTCATCTACCGAGAACACTAAGTGACAGGCCCGGTCACATGCACCCAACACGTCCCGACCCTCCGCCAGAGCATCCCCATGGCATCCGCAAAGTGAGCACGAGGGGTTCTGGGAGAGAGGGTGAGTCAGGAGCCCCGCGTCCAGGCAGTCGCTACTGTGGCAGTTGAGTGATTTCAAGGCTTGTGGAAATGTGTGGAGCCTGTCGCCTTCATTCCCACTCATACCGACAGTAGTTTAGTTAACCAACCTGTCCAGTGACCCACTGAGCCCAACCCCCTCCCTCAGATAACCCCCACCCCCCGCACCCCGAGTGATACCAGAGGCCACCCCGAGCCAAGAGCCGTGAGTGTGGTGAGAGAGCTTCTCTCAGTAAAAGTTTCCGTCTCATGAATCAGTGGAGCACTGATTATGTACCCCTCATAACAAGCTGCCAACGGCCCCAACCCCGCCGTGTGGCGGTGACACCCAACCATGTATTGGTGCCCCCCAAAATAATAATAATAATAATAATAATAATAATAATAAGAAGAAGAAGAAGAAGAAGCAGAAGGAGCAAAGAAGAAGGAGCAGCAGAAGAAGAAGAAGCAGAAGGAGCAAAGAAGAAGGAGCTAAATGTTAGTTACTACCAGCGGTAATAGTATGTACAAATAGTATGTACACAAGCATGTGTATTGAAGTAAGTGATATTGTTTAGAAAAAATGTTGGAGGGTCACAATACGCTTTCTCACTGTATCTATAATGAATTTATATTAATAACTTAAACTTGTACAGTAGTAGTAATAGTAGTGTACTGGATATGCTATCAAAGTAGTACCCGGTGTACAAGTTCATGCACATCCGCCTCGTCCGCAAACTTCACTCCATCTTCCTTCAAGTGTATCACCACAAGATCCATCAGTAACATCAACTTCTGCACCAGCTGCATTCACTTATTTTTCTTCTTCTTCTTCTTCTTCTTCTTCTTCTTCTTCTTCTGCTGCTGCTGCTGCGCTGCTGCTTCTTCTTCTTCTTCTTTTTCTTCTCCTTCTTCTCCTTCTTCTTCTTCCTCTTCTTCTTCTTCTTCTTCTTCTTCTTCTTCTTCTTCTTCTTCTTCTTCTTCTTCTTCACAATGCAATGGTAATGCTTGTGCTATATTCATAAATTTCTTCTCGCATATGATGTAGCATATCGCGACCTTCACGCATTGTTAATAATATCTTTTTTTCTTCCGTATACTTGCTTGTATACATAACACAGTTTGTTACTTCCGTCAAATTAATATTACAAGTACGCGACTGGTACCGGAGACATTCGTATCAATATGCAACAATTATCCACAACTTCACTAACAAAATACTTGCTACTGGCCGGGATAAAGTAAATTGGGAGTATTAAACAAAGTAAGTGCAGAATATACTTATAATTTATAATCTTCTGTTGGCCAGAGCATATTTTTTTACAATTGAAGTTAGTAACAGAGTAATTGTTGCTTCGGGTGCTTGGTCCTGATGGTGCCGCTGCGATCCACAGTATATCGTTGCTCATATAAAACACTACGTTACTTCTTAGCGGAATACTTCATTTCCTTGTCTAGTTTTCTGAGCCAGACGTCTCTGCTGTTGAAGCAGTGGCAGGAGCTGGTGATGCTAATGGTACTAATGCTACTGGTGCCAAGGTGAGGTTAGTGTTGGAATTTTCTTTTTGCTCCATCTTTCCCGGCGCCTGTACAAGCACAAACAACTTGATCTCGCAACCGTACAGGCTCGATTAGACGCCAAACAACACTGCACATCTTTCAGGAAAACAGCATCAGTTTCCTGTGCTGGGAGTGGTGCTGTCGCTGGCGGTGGCTCTGCTGCTGCTAATGGTGGCGCTGCCGCCGCCAGTCCACTGTCTGGGAACATCATCCTCTGCTCGCTCAATGCAGCCTGCGCGATGGAAGCCGCTCGCTCAAGGAAGCATCTTCCCTGTGGCAGTCTGATCCGCGAATACCTCAAGTTGCCTAGCTCCATCTCTGAGAGCGCCTACACAAACACAAGCAAGTGGATCTCGGAACCGCACAGCGTTAACAAGACTCTGAACAACACAGCACATCTTTCAGGAAAACAGACCACACTACTTGTTAGGAGAGCAAAAACTTTGAACATTCCGGTTGATTGGTCGGAATACACTCTAGGTCAGTAGTCGGATATTACTACTCTAGGTCAGTAGTAGGTTGAGTGGTCGGAATACAATCTACTGAGGTCAGGTGAGCAACTCTAGGTCAGTAGTCGGATATTAGTAGGTTAGTAGACTAGTTGGAATTCACTTGGCCAGTAAGTAGGAATTCACTAGGGCAAGACCACTCATACTGAGCGGCAATGAGGAAACTCCCCCCTCAGTTCGGGCTTCCCACACACTCGAGGTGTGTTGCCCCCCCTGGGTTACAAGGTAAAACTTTGTTTAATATATATACACAACGTTCAAAAAATGTAGCCGCTCGCTCCCTATACTGCTCCTGGATGCACGCGGCTGCTGCTGGTGCTGCTGCTGCTGGTGGTGATGGTGTTGCCGCTGCCGGTAGTGTTTTTCACAACTCAAGAAAATCTTGTAGGTTCATGGTTCCAAGATATCCACCTCCCAATTCAGCCAGCAGCTCTTGCGCTTGCAGTGAAGGTGAGTGTATAGGTGAAAACGCTACACTTCTTCCTGGTGAACCAGCAGTACTTACTTGAAGGTTGGTGTTCGGAAGTTGATCTACCATAGCCATACAAAGCAATAATTTAGTTTCAAGTCACCAGAGTCACAACCAGCTAGCTCACTTGCTGCTGAGTTTCCAGAAATGTGAACAAGACAGTGATGCAAAAAATCTCTACCGGATACTTGCAGGCCCTCCCGATACAGCCTCACCGCTTTTAGTGCAAGTTCACTAGACACCTATACAGGCACCAACACTGTCTGCACCATGTCCTGTTTGTGTACATTTCAATTTACAATGGTCTGGAAAAAGCGTGCCATCAAATGTCCAAAAACGTTTTAATAAAAATACATTTTCCTACGTTGCTCATAATTACGCATTCACCGCTTGTGCTGTACCAAAGCAACCTCTTACCACAGCAACCTGGGACGTTTCGGCGCGGTAACAGTAACTGGATCCCTATCGCTCACGTGGGGTGTGCACGGCCATATCAGCTGCATACCCTTGTTCGCTACGCTTACTACTCACACGCTGCGATGCAGATAAGGGCACAAGAAATTGTCAGCTGCTACATCACAACTTTCTATAAGCTGTAACTCACTAGGATGCTACTATCGACCATGTTATGAACCGAGTTAATATCACCCTTACTAGAATTAGTGAGATGTGCTGAGCCTCGATAGCGCAAGTGCTTAGGCAAGTGGAAAATTATGGATTTGCCCCCTGTAAGCTGTAGAAACTTTGTCCATGTTCCTTGCTGTGGCGTATCGGGATATTCCCACAAAACTCCCAGAAGGTTGGTTTGTACCTGCTTGTATTCCTTGATGAGATCGAAACCATCCACGCACAGACGATCGGGTTTAGGCACATGTCTACTTCCGACAAGAATCAATTGGCTTTCGTGCTCACATTCCTGTTTTTTACAGAGTTTACCGTCGAAGAATATACCCCTGTGCCGTGTAGAAACGCCAACAGGTATGTCTTCAGTAGTGAAAGCACCAAAATTATCAAGTTGCTTATTCAGCGCCACCGCAAAACTGTGTGACCCAAGCAACCCTTACATGAACCTGAATTAAGGTTCTTGTGGCCGGGACCTGGCCAGCCGTTTGGCTTAACACAACAGAATTTACAGGCATAATTTTTGCCAAACAACTGTACTCCGTCTGGTGCCTCACTCAGTAGGCACACTGCCGCTCTCTCCTGGCATACCATGCAGCGAGGGGTATCTTCTTCTCCTGGAACCAAACGTTCAGTACCTGGCAGCCACCCCTCTGTTTAACAACAGTCACACATAGAAACATATGCACATGAACTTGTGCTTGATGTTGATAAACACACCCGCACACTGTCACACACACAAACCTGCGTGCTTCCTTTGCATTCACAACAGCACAAGTGTTGAATTAAATATTTTTTTGATTGTTTGGTTTTTTTTTTTTTTTTAAATTCTAAAACGATTTGGTAAGCAACAAAATTACTGGTATCACAAGATCGAGCGCCTGGCTGTCGTTTTCAACCGCCCAACCGCCGCCGCGGTCACCGGTGAGCAACGCGCTGCTGAGCGCGCCCGGGGGGCACCCGTTCTACCTCTCGCAGCTCTCGCACCTGGCGCCCGTGCGGGGCACGCTGGCGCTAGCGCGCGTCGACAGCTGGGCATACCTGTTGTTCGGCGCGTTCGTGCTGCGCGGCGACCTGCGCGACTGGGGGGCTACAGTGTCGGGCAGCCTCGCGTACTTCTGCAGCGGCTGTACAACGTTCAACCAGCCGCTGGCCGACTGGAACACGTCTCTTGTTACTAACCTCAGCGGGCGCTAGGCTCTTCAACCAGCCGCTGGCGGCCTGGAACACGTCGGCTGTACGGGACCTCACGGCCGCTTTCAACCTGGCCGAGAGCTTTAACCAGCCCTTGGCGGCATGGGATACGTCGCGCGTCACGAGCCTGGACCAAGTGTTTCGGGGCGCACGGCGCTTTAACCAGACGTTGGCCTCCTGGAACACTTCCGCTGTCACCAGCGCCCGCCTGGCTTTTAGCGGGGCCTGCCTGGCGCCCCGCAATTTGAGCGCGTGGACCGCGGTGCTGCCCGCGTGGCAATGCACCGAGTGGCTCGAGTTGTCGTGCTGGGCGCGGGCCGACTGGCTGCCGGCCTCCTGCCGCGGCACGCAGCCCTCCCCCCCACCAGAAGGAAGGAAGGGAAATATTAATTTGGCACCAAAAAATCCCCCCTCTGCGACGGCGGTGATTTATTATGTTGTACAGTATTTTTAAAAAAAAATAAAAAAAGGGGGAAAAAGAAAACACACCCCCCTCCCCCTCCCATCCACTTTTAGTGCCGGATACTAGCTTAAAACTGTTCCTCCCGTCTCCTTTTGTTTTTTTATTATTGCTTATCTGCCGAATCCCACAGGCCTCAACCAGGCTCTAGCGCTGGACTCAAAGCTTGTCTTTTTTGCACCCGGGACAGACGGTCTTGGTTTTTTCCAACTTCTTACACACTCTGGTGAACATCCCGTAGCTGGCATACTCCTCGATACACAATTTGATCGACTTCTCCAGATTCTCGTCGTCGGTCGAGCCCATGTTGCCTAACTCTGACTGAGAAGATGAAGAGAAAGATGAAGAATGATGAAGAAGAGGAGAGTGGAGGGGTAATACAAATACACCCACAGGTACCGCGGAAGGGCAACGGGCCCATATGGCGAGCAAGGCCACGGTACACTCGGAATGTGTCACTCATGGAATCTATTTCTATTTTGCCGCGCAGGGACGCGAAGACGGCGGAATGCTGACCGGAAGACATTTACCGCTCGGCATGCGGATCGGGATATGTATATATGCGCGGATAGCAACACGGGCACGGGGGGGGGGGGGGGGGGACCAACGCGGAAGATGGAATGTGGGATGGCGGAATAGGGGGAGAGGGGATAGATCATAGGACGGATAGTAGTAGAATGGGATAGCTTATAGGTTGGATAGATCATAGGACGGATAGTAGTAGAATCGGATAGCTTATAGGTTGGATAGATCATAGGTCAGATAGTGATAGGTATGGATCGTGTATAAGAGGGGACAAGGGAGGGACCAACAAGGGGACGATACGGGACAAAAACGGGACGACATGGGGACAGGGGGGGCAAAAGGGGGGCAAAAGGGGGGTAACAAATGAGGGTATGGGATGGATAGACGGGTAGGTCTATAAGTGGTACTCGGGGTCGTTTCAAGCATGGAGTGATAGCGCCGGGGGGACGGCGGTGGGGGGTATCCGTGGCTTGGCGGGGGGAGCCTTCCCTCAACGACGTCTTAAGTCACTCCTGGGCTACACGCCGGGACTACAGCGTCACCTGGGACCTTAATTTGGTAAAAGGTTTTTCGACTCGTGGCAATTTTCGACGTTCGAGTGGAAGGGGATGGATTGATCAAATTCCCACTAGTTTCGTGGCAATTTTTCGACGTTCGAGTGGAAGTGGATGGGTTGATCGAATTCCCACTAGTTTCGTGGCAATTTTCGACGTTCAAGTGGAAGTGGATGGATTGATCAAATTCCCACTATTTACATAGCAATTTTCATGGATTCAGATGTTACACGAGAGTGCTTATGCAGGATTATGGTGACGGCAGAAATGGGGTGATACATTTTACGTGAGTAGTCTCACGCCAAATTTGAAAAGACTCTTCTGACGCAATAGAAGCGCATCGGGTTTCGAATCTGGGGAATAATGCGGAATCGAGGGGCTTAAATCGGACAAACATGGAATTTATCAATAACTATCCGGGGTTAGTATAGACTCACACTAGGTGGGGGGGACGATGAGTGAATTTAGGATAACACGGGGTGTGCAATTTATCCGAGGGGAAGTGTCCAGTCACAGACCATCTCTCGAGATAATTTTCACATTTTATCCCGGTTTGGTTCGGCTGGTCTTAACTCGACTTCTCGCGCACCCTGACGAGGGCACGCTCGGGGGGGAGAGGGGATTGTGCCGGCCCATCCGGTATATAATGGCATTACTCTATGTTCCGGTCTGTCGGTTTACTTTGGCTTGGAGAGTACGAAGTCCCTTCTACGTTAGGTATTCCTCATTCTACAAGTCGTTAGACAGTTATTATCTAATTAAATATTTGGTCTCGGTAACAACGGTAGATGTTAGTGGTTGCCAGATCATTTGCCCCCTTGTTATCCTCGTACACCACCGGTGGCTTACCCCACCCTTGCTTGGCCATGTCTTTGGCTACTCTGCCCCCGGCGATTCCGTTGATAAAGTTTGCAATCTTTTCCTGTCCATGCAGGCACGCGTCCATCGCGTAGATCTCCGCCTCGCAGGTGGACTCCTCCGGAGGTGCTTCCATCCGAACATGTCTCTCCTGAATTTTCTCCTCAGGTGGCGGTAGCGTCCCCACCGCCTCCGCTTGCATATCTTGCTGCTTCGCCAGCAGCTTTTCCCTCCTTTCCTTGCTACGCGGCCCACGCGGCTTCGGTAATTCCACTGTAATTGTGCGCTTCATACACACCGGGTTTAACGATCCGCCAAGCATGAAGTGAATTACGGCCAGTCGAGCCCTGCGGTCGCCCCAGTCACCCTTCCAATATGCGTCTGGGTAGGACGTCAGGCGCGTACTTTCCTTTTGGTAGAAACGAACTTCTCGCCGCGCGGTGCCCTGAAGGTACCTCATCACTTGTTCCGCCTCTTGGAAGGGGAACTCTTTTGGCTTTGACGTATAGCGCGCCATCTCCGCCACCGGCCCTAGCGTGTCATGCCTCGTTACCCTCACCCAGATGAGTATTCCGCAGATATGGTAAGGCGAGAATTCTTCCAGTACACTCTGGACTCCCACGCGGCACCCCGGCATTAGCCACGGCAAATCCACAGACGCTAAGTCCTTTGTCTTGAGCCGCTCGCTCGCCTCCTTAAAGGTTTCCTGGAATAACTTGACAGTTCGCCCCAACTCCGGATGCCATCCATCCTCGATGTCGGTCCCCACCACTCCCGTTGGCGGTTCACTTTTGAATACCTTAAAGCGGCTTTCGCCCGCCTCCCGGAACTTCTCCTTCGCCTCCTCGTCGCCGAAGCCCATCATGATGTCGTCTACATGCACGAACCCGATGTCAGGCTTACTCATTCCCGAACGCCAGCGGAAGAAGAAACACGGAAAAGCCTTGTGCTGTTCAAAACCTTGCGATACCATGAATGGTACTAGCACTTGCATCCACCAATGATTTTTCTTCCGGCATCCGGTCGACCGTACAGCGCCCTTACCATTTCCCACACGTACCCTTCCTCTTCAAAGCCAAAGGGTGGGACCAGATAGGTGGGCCGCATTCCCGCCTCCTCTACTTCAGCCTCTATGTAGGCAGTGCCCACATCAAACTTACCCAACACTAGGTCATAAAAAGTCACCAGCATGAAGAAGCCCAGGATAGTCATGGTGCATGGGGTCGGAAAAGTTTGTTGCCCGTAGTGCTCTTCTTGTACCATAGAGTATCCCTTGGCCACCAGTCGGCTCTTGTACTTGAGCACTTTTCCGCCCGATTCTTTTGTCACGTCTGCGTACCTTCCCCGGCACAAGTCCCGCTCCGGCACGGACTCCCTCTTTCGCCTCCTGAAGCATCCTTGCGCCCACAGGGTTGCTATCTCTTGCGCTCTTGCGTCTTCAAACTTTCCCGAAGCGGTAGCTTCCTTCTCCGCCACCGGATGCGTAAAGGTAGCCGCCAGTGCCCGCTCACGTACCCATTTCAGAATTTCCGTGTCTAGCATCTTTTCCACTTCATTTTCGGTCTCCTCCCCTTCGAACCGCACGAAATGGGCCGGCTGCAACTTTTTCCCTTGTCGAATGGGATCGCATTCTCCTTCCACTGCGCCCTTCCGAGTCTTACTCTTCCGTTCGGGGCCGTAGGTCTTCTTTGCCCAATTCCAGCCCCACTCCTTTGCCGGCACTTCTACGATCAGACCCCGAGTCACCTCCCGTGTCTCGTCTGTTTGCTCCTCAGGCTCCGGCTGCCTCAGCGTTCCTTCCTCCTTTTCTACTTTGACCACAGCTATTCGATCGCTGCCTTGCGCCCCTTCTGGTTTGACAAACAGTTTCTGCAGATCATCGCTGATCAGGGCACCTTGGGCCTCGTCCACCTTCAACCCGGCCGCCTTCCAAATTTTTACTAGGATGGGCCATGCCGGTTGATTCTCCTCAAAGTTGACAACGTCGCGCCAACGCTTGACCTCCCCCTGGACTAAAACCACGTGCGCGGAGGTCTCCAACTCCAACCCCATCCACGCCGCGGGTAATGAGCGGTCCTCCTCCTTTCTTAGCCCATGGTACTTCTTGTCAAGCACCGCATGACAAAGGCATCCAAAGGTGTGCAGCAACGACAGCCAATCCACGTTTTTCTCGTAAGGGAACATGGTGAATAGTCGCGGCTCTTAGCCTCCCGGTGGCGGCGTCAGGTTATGCAGTAGCCCAACGTGCAGTAGCGCGTAACCCAAGTACACATATAGCAGTTGCGCTCTCTTTAGTAGCTTCCTCGCCCCCGCCCAGATATGCTTTTGCGAGACTTCCACTAGAGCCTGCTTGTTGGGATCGTTCCTAACTGCGTATCGCGGGCGCACCCCAACACTTTCAATCAGGTCATTGAAGACTTGCGATCTCTGATAAGCGCCGTCTCCCCGTATTTGCTTAACCCGGTTTCCGGTCTGGGTCCTACTCATCCGGAACACCTTGCTTGCCACCACGGACTGCCGCTGCATCTCCGCGTTCAGGAGAAGCTCCAAGTTGGTGTATCCCACGGTGTCCTCTACAATTGCCATGAGGCATCGCTCTCCGTTAAGTAGAGGCCTTGCCAGCAGCGCCGAGGTGTCCACCGACCAGCCTTCACCCTTCTTCATTCTGGTTCCATGCGCCTTCGCTCGATGAGGTGGCTTTTGGGCTCCACCCGCCGGACACTCCGGACACTCCTTGCTAACGTCTTTGTTGACGTTCACTAGTTTTACGTCATGGGCTTGGGCAATGGCTTGCAACTTTGCGGCATCGGGATCATGAAATATCCGATGGAGTAGTTCCATATCCCACTCCTTCTTCCTTGCCTTGTTGGTGGTCCAGAAGGCAGCTTGCTGTTCCACCGTCGATCCGGATTGGAACCTGATTACCGAGTCTTCCGTGTCGAAGTACAGAAGGGCGTCCTTCTCCTCCTCCTTCACATCCGGGCACCGCCCTAGTGACGTAAGGCGAATCCTTTCGCAACACCAACGTGTACCCACCTAGCATCATCTTAGGTCTGGACACGAGTAGTTCGGTTAAGTGCTCACCCACCCACACTTCCTTTAGACACTGGTAGGCATCCATCCCGCCCGTCCCCTCGGAGAGTATGTAGCTTGTAATCCCCTTGGGCGTCCATTCTGGTGGTTCCACCCACCGTGCTGAACTCTTTCACCTCCCGCTTGACGCCCTGCATGAACTTCTTGTAGCTTGGTGGCGCCATGTCTGACACAGCCCCCGAGTCCAGCATGGGGTCGGGGACCTTTCGCGGTCTTGTCGCCTTCCGCCCATCCTTCCTCATTAGCGCGCGATTCAACATCATTCTTATCACCTCCATTTCTTCTTCCTGAAGTTGCTCAGGCTCCCCCTGGACCTCGCTGGCGTAGACTACCACATGCTCCGGCCTATCGCCTCCCTCCAGCGGTCGTAACCAGTAGGTTCGAGGTCGCTTCTCCCAGCCCCCTGCTATTCTCAATGGCTTTGGGTTCCAGTGCGCGGGGAATTTCGGCTTGTTGTAAGGAACTGGCCATCCGGTCGACCAGCGATATAGCAATCCCACATACTCCTGCCATCGCCCTTCGAAATCCCGCAGATCTGGATGGCCAATGGCATCCCCCCACTGGGGCGGCCACGCCACCCGGTTCTGATTTACTTCGTTTTGCTGCTTCATTATGAGCCGAATCCTTTCCTTTTCGCTCACCGGGCCGCTCACGCCCAGGTTCCGACTCCATTTCCGTTCGCTGCTTGCCTGGGCTTACAGCGTCCTCCGGAGTTAGTTGGCCCGTCGCCACTCCCTGGATAGGCACCCCTTCCTTTCGATCCTCTCTTTTCCATAATCTCTTCTCAGCCACTTTGGTTATAAGTTGCTGAACTTCGTTGATCTGGTCCATGCTCACCGCTCGGACGTCCTCTCCGTAGAGCTCCGTCATCACCGTCGCCAACTTGCGGAGGTGTCGAAGCATGTTGGTGCGTGTCCTCTCATCACCTTCGCGCTCCGGACGTTTCGGTTCGGTGGGCGTTAGTTGCCCCTGAATATGGGCCAGTGCCCTCCCCATTTCCTCCTTAAACTTCTTAGCCTTAGGCGTGTCGTAGGGCGCCGCCGCCCGCACCTGGGCCACCAAAGACACCGTGTCGTCCACCCTCCTCGGATCTTTGGAATCCTCGGACTCCTCTTGCACCTCCGTTGAATCCTCCGGAAAGCTCTGGTAGAGCTCCGCCATGTGCTCCCTCCATGGGGTGCTTCCATTTTCCAAATACACCAACGAGTCTGTTACTTTCTCCGGGGTAGCCATCATTTCGGGCTTGGCCCTTCCCGGGCTCGGCGTAGCCGTGTCAGCACTTTCCGCCTGGCGCTCCGTCTTAACCGCGGTGTTCTCCCTGGTTTTCCTTTCCACCCTCGGAGTCAACGGAGGCATCGCTTCCTCCGTCACCGGCGACGCAGTCACTCTCCCTTTAGCCACTATCGGCGTCATCTGAGCCTGATCCCGGACCAGTCCGGCTCGTTTTAAGTCGTCGTCATACTTCCCTGCGTGGGCCGGATCCTTCATAGCGCGATACTGTGTCACGGCCGCTTTCACCGACCGGTAAGGCACACGCTCCCGGTACACCTTCCGATTTCTCGGCACCCCCGGCTCCTCCCATTTTACCTTATCCCTGTTGATGCTCCAGTTGTAGAGCACTCCGGTATGCTCTTCTCGCAGAATAGTGAATATGATAGGAACCAGCGACCGGTCCCAGTTCACTCCTCGCCTCTGGGCCTCCTGCCGCGTCAGATGCTCCACCATCTTGTCCGGTTTTGCCCGTCCAATCAGGTGTCCCAAGCCTCGCTCCTCCATTTCAATCACCAGTCTATACGCCTGCATCAACGCCCATTCGCGCGACTTGGCCCTTATGCTTTCATCCACGTAATATCTCTCTCTCCTATCTTGGTGATTGGTGCAGAACATCATGTCCCCGGTGAGAAGGCCCGCCGCATCCGCCCGCACCTGTTGGTACTCGGATTCCACCGCCTCCTTTCTCGTTCTCAGGCACCGGTCTCTTCCGAACGTTGAACCGTAGCAACTTCCTTCCAGACGAGCTTCTACCACTCCAACTGGCTCATCGTCTGCGTGACGCAGATGTTCTGGCGGTATCTCGTAGGTTTCGGGACCATATTTCAAGGGTTCGGGTAATCAATAAATAGACTCAGGTGTTTGCGGGGTAGTTATGGTCTTGCTCTTCCCGGTGCCGGACTTACCTCCGGTTACCTTCACCATCATCGCTCTAGGTAGACCGGTTCCATCCCGGAGTCTTCTAAACTCCTTCCAGTTGAGTTGCCACTCCATGTAATGATCCACTATACCCGGTCCCGTTGGTATGTAGCGGTACCAGGACGGGGGTATCCACTCCGTCGGCCCTGTTGGCGTGCCGAAGGTTACCAGCCTTCCTCGTCCGTCACCGTAGTGCCGAAACTCATGCGTTACACCGCCACCGTCCCGGTATTGTCGTACAGCAATTGGAGCTTCCTCTTCCCCTCCGAGCTTGAGAGAGGGGACTCCGTCTCGTCGCTGTCCTGAGAGATAGAGTCTTGCCACGGCTCCCAATATGCCCTCCTTCTTCGAGGTCGCGGCTTCTTTACCCTCTTAGGTTCGCTTGGATTCTGGCCCGGCAGAGACCCTGGGAATGCCATACCATCGCTTACCCTTACCGGTACGTAGTCGTAGCCGGCTTGCATCAGGGCCTCGACAACCTCCGGCGTTCCGGAGCCATTGGCATCAACTGCCATACCCACTCTCCCCTCCACACCGGATGTCGACGTCGTGCCATTTTCCCCCGGAGCAGTCAAGTTGTTTACATAGTTGGTAAATCCCTCGTAGTTACTCACTTCCGGGCACACCCCCTTTTCCTCTCCAAGTTGGCTGGAAGGATAGACTAACTCTGGGCTTTCCGGCTGAGGGTCTGCGCTTGCACCCCTTGCGGAGTGTTGGCTCTCCTCACCCCGACTCCTCTTCTTGCTTCCACTCCTTTTTATCATACATGCACGCGCGGCCTTCCTTTGCCGCAGTAGACTGTAGGCGCGGTTGAGCTCTCCATCCTCCTCATCATCCGAGCTCCCACTCGTGTTCGCCCCCGGAGACTTCTTCTTGGCCATGTCGGCCTTCGCCTTCGCCCCCGGTTGCTCGCCATTCCCGTCCGGACCATGAGTGCACTTAGTCAAGGGGTGGTCACCACCACATCGTAGGCAGGGCTTCTTACCGTTGGTGGCATAATGCCCCTTCCCTTTACAGTTGAAGCACTTCTTCTCCTTCTTACTCTTTTCCTTCGTGCTCTTTTGACTGCTCTTTCCTCCTCCATGCCCTTCCTTACCACGCGTGCCACTTCCTTCTTTCTTTTCCTTTCCTGAGTGCGAGAATCTGCATTTGCTCCCGTACTTGCAGTCTCCTTCCTTGCTGAAGAGGAAACAAACCCCCTTCAGCTTGTCCTTGAGGTGCAAGTATTGACACTCTCCTCCCTTTTTGCACCTTCCCTTCTGAAAGTACATGCAGGGAGTAGTAAAGGGTGTCAATCTTTGCAGCGTTTGCCTTAGCCTTCTTGCTGGCCTTTCTCTCTTTTTCTTTTTGCAAATCAATGTCTTTGGCTTTTCTCTTGAGCTCTTGCCACCATTGATGTACATCCCATGATTGCTTGTCTTTCTCAAAGTCTGCTGCAAGCAACCACTGCTTCCAATCAGCCTGCACCTCCTTGTCCCTCATCTCGGGTCCCATTATCGCGTCACGTATTATCTGCTCACAGCTTAAGTGGCAGAGGGATGATGCCTCTTTTTGGCCAGCTGCTCTCTTACTGCCTCAAACTCCGCAATCTGTCCTTCATACTGCGTGGAGGAGTTGAACTCCCAGCGTGCAATCTTTCTCTGCTTCTCCAGCAGATCACTGGGATTACCCTTTCCATACCGGTCCTTCAGTCGCTTCCACATGGCGTCAGGGTGTTGCCCAAATTCCGGTGTGCCGTCCCGGACCAATCCGTGACCAGCCTTTTCGCCTCGCCTCTGAGATGGGTATATATGAGGGTGAATAGTTCCACTCTCTTCTCTCTCACTGCCACTAGCAGACTTTCATCATAGCTTACCAACAATCGCCGTTCCTTGCGTTTCTTCTTGCGCACTGAGTCCACTGACTTCTTGTCCGACGTTGCAGTTGTAGAGAGTCCTGTGGTGCTTTCTGTTCGTCATTGCCACTTAAGCTTTCGCCCCCAGAGGTACCGGACGAGCTAGAGGGAGAGGCTTCCCTTTTCTCTCTCCTCTCTTCCTCATACTTTCGTGATGCAGATTCACGCTTGCTCGTGTTGCCTGATCTCTCTTCTTCTCCCATCTCTCTTTCCTCTTGCTCCTGCCCTGCCTCGGAGTCCTCAGAGGTTTGATTGTCTTCTGACTCCTCTTCTGCATTATCCAAGCTTGGCATGCTTACTACTTCTTCCTCATCTTCTGCACTCCCTTGCAGCCCAAGTGCTCTGTCTAATGACTCCATGGAATTGCTGCTGCTGGTTGCCCACTGCTGCTTTCTTTTTCACATGCCTTTTCCATAGACTCATATAGCCTGGTACAGTCTTTCCTGCCATGTGCAGTCTTCTGAGGTTGGCACGATGAACCTCTAGTTTATGTCCCTTTACGTCCTCAAACCCACCTTTGAGGTCCTTCCTAACTGCCTGTAACAGCAACGAGCGTTGGAAGTCTTCCCAGTCCTCTCTACCGCTGTAGTTCGGTATGTTGTTTGTCTCGTTTTCATTTCTATGTTTTTCTGTCATCTGAAGTTATTTTTCTAACCCAGAAAGGTTCCTGTTTCCTGTCTGTTTTGTGCTCTTGACTGGCTGCCAACTGTCCTGCAAATTCCCCTTTCAGAGTACGTTGCACAAGGTCTAATTGCAGCAATATATTAATCAGCCTTCAGCCCCTTCTTGTTGGTTTCCTCTAGCAGGTAGCTACCCTGCACCCACCAACACGTCTGCGCGCCACAAGCACCCCCTGAACTGATTTCTGTAATGCCCCCAACGATAGCTCGTAAAAAGTCGGTAAATATTACAACCAAACACAGTCCTCAAAAAATGAGAATGATGTCTCGTTATATTAGCTCAGTGAAGCCAAAAAGGAAAACGGCAACAGACCAGGAATAAAATGGCATCAGGTCCAATCCGGACAAATAATACTGAAAAACAAGCTGGTGCACCTGTCACCAGGAAAAGGTACTTTTTACCGGCTATCCGGGGGGTGATGCCTACAGTACCCCCTCCCGATTTTATGACAGAAATAGCATTTTCGTCATACACCTTCTGATTTCTTTCTGCAAATAGTATGCACTATGGAGTCATGCCACACAGCGCATCGACCACGGATAGACGCTAAAAGACGATAAATATATCCTCATACGGCACGTCAAAGTGGATTCTCCAGCCATTCTTGTAGATTTTTGAACTCCTTCCCCTCAATCTCTTTTTTTTTTTTTTTCTCGGCAGTATGTCAAGAACAAACGTACTATTAATAAAAAAAATACAAGCAACGTGGTGCTGTAGTACGATTCCCCCTTTGATCTCCTTCTTCTTCTTATCATTATCATTATCATTATCATTATTATTATTATTATCGTAAGGACATTGTCTTTTTTAATGACATACCGTTGTATAAGGCGGATATCCTATGATATAGTATTAGGGGGCCAGTCCTAATAGCTATATCCGAAGTCGAGGTGTATGCACCCGACCCTGCGATATACCGACACAAGTAGAGATTGACCGTGCTCAGGTACGACAGTATATAATCTATCGTAAAAAATAATTTAATGAAAGTTTCAGAGGACATTTCATTTTCGAGAACATCATCCCAGGACTTGGAAAGGGTCATACCCGGGAACACCATCGCTCAATACACTAGCGATCCCCGTATACGGTGTAGTATCATCGTCGATCGACCTTTCGCACTCATATGTTGCGATCGAATGCCAAGTTATATCACTGAGTCTTTTAATATTCATATTGATAACTGATGATGCATGATCAAATCATGATACGCCGTGGGCAATCAACCAGTTTGTTTGAGACGCATAAAGAAAAATAATTTCTTTGTCACTGCCTTCGTCGTCTGGCGCGGATTTCTTTGCCTGGTGGAGGACCACCAACAAAAGTCAGATCGAACTTTGACTGTTCGAGAATGTCCCAGATCTTATTAGGGATTCCGCCCAACGATAATTCAAAAGGGACATCAAGCACTCCTCTTGGCAGTGTCTGAATGGTCCACGCAGTGTAATCCTTGTCTCTGGGAGTAATTGTATCATCCCATGTCTCGAGACTTTTTGCGTCTTTATGTACTGGCAGATAATGTCTTGCCTTTGGAACCTCAACCGGGTCCATACTTCTCCAGAACTGGAGTATCGGTTGTACTATCTTTGCGGCTGATGATATTTTGAGTGTCCGTGTGACACGCATCTGTCGTGGGACCGCCACGACCCGCATAAGTATAAGTCTGAGAGAGTGTCATCAGCGACATGTTGTTCCGCTGGTCTCATCAGATAGAAAGCATCTTTCACCCATGCGATGGTTGCTATCGCATCGCCTTCCTTCCATCGCTCATGGACAATCTCAACGTTGCCCGCGTTTGGGTCAGTGTCCGTCCCCTCCTCCTCTTGGCGCACGTCCTTTGATCCCATCGACCTCATCGCCTTCCTCGGTTGGTCGTTGATAAGATCATTCCGCGCTCTCCTTAGCTGCGCCTCTGTGATCTTCTCCTTCTTTCCGCTATGCTCTCGCGGAGACTTAGACTGAGTCCCCACCGCGCTTATGCGGTCAGTCTTCTCCTTACTGTCCACCTCACTCTCCTCCTTCTCAGCTATCGGTGCCCGATAAGCATCGTCTTGGTCTATGCCAGACTCCTTGTGGATGGGGGGCACCTCTTTGAAATCGTCCTTCATCCGTTTTAACGCCTCCTCAACGGATTCATCTTCCAGTAAGAAGGGATGATACTTAATCAGCCTTCTTACATTCACAATTTGCACCTTCCCTCTACCCCTGATCTTGTAGTTCAGAGGTCCCGTCTGTTCCATAATCTGATAAGGTCCTTTCCAGTGAGTGAACAGCTTAGAGCTGACTCCTTTCGGGACCTGAGGATGGTACAACAGTACAATATCCCCAACCTGAAACTTGATCTGATCCAAGTGCGCTTGTCGCACCCCTTCAGCATCAGTCTTTCGGCGCTCCGCCTCTCTATGCGCCCTGACTATTTGTTCCGCCTCCATCTTCACTCTAAGTCTCATCCCAAACAACTCATCCGCATCCGCCCAAGTGTCTTTTGGGTGAAGGAGCGAAGTCGGGATATCAGGCTCACGCCCATATACTAACTGATATGGCGAGATTGAGCTCTTCGAGCCTCCTAATGCCGTAGAGGGTAGACAGTTCATTGCAAACGCAAATGATGGTGCTGCCTCGACCCATGCTCTTTGATTCTCCTTCTTCGTGCAATACATCTTTAGTGAGGCTTTGAGGGGTCTGTGTACCCGCTCGATTTTCCCATTTGCTCGCGGGTTATAGGCAGCATATTGCCATTTCATCCCGTAATACTTAGATAGTTTGTCGATAACCTCGTTATTAAAGTCCGAGCCTCGATCAGAACATATCTTTCTTGGTACTCCGATCTGTGAGATGATCCTATCGATCAGCGCCTCGGCCGTCGTCTTGCAGGTAACGTCTTTGACAGGGATGATCCACACATAGTTGGTGGCTCTGTCAATAGCCGTGAGGAGGTATTTGTAACCATCCTTCGATTCTGGGAAAGAACCCACATGATCAATGTGTATAAACTCAAACATCCCCGCATGAAGAGGAAATTCGCCAATCAGGCATTTGCCTTCAGTGGTGTTTTGTTTATCTTGCACGGGATGCATGCATCCACCGCCTGATCTATCTCCTCCTTCATCTTCTTCCACCAGAATCGCCTCGCTACGAACATGTGAGTTCGTTGTCGACCCGGATGCGCCAAAAGTGGGCAATTGTGGGCTGCGACAAATATAAATCGTCTCAGACTCTCCGGTACCCAAAGGGTCCATTTGTCCGGCTGTGACGCATAGCGACCGTGAAGGCCCTTGTACCACAGTAGACCATCTCTCCATCCCATCTCCTTCATCTGATCTTTGATCGCTTTCGTCATCTTCAGCTCATCCGGGTTCTGATATAACTGTATGAGTTCCTTAAACTCGGGATCTTGAGCCTGTTGTTGCCTCCATGCGGTAGGCGAGGCTATATGGATAGTACCATCTTCTAGCCGTATCCCAAATCTTTCCGGGTCATCGTCTAGGTCACTTCTCCGCTCTTGAGGAGGCTCCGCATAAACATCCTGCGTCTCCTCTTCCTCTCTTATGTTCGCCTTCGCATTCTCATATACCTCATAGGACCACTCAGCGTCCTCCTGGGTATGTAGCTCACAACATATCCCGTGATCCGGGCCTTGTGGACTGTACCGTAGACCTGTGCGGTCATATCGGACTCCACTCGCCATCTCCATCGCCTCAATGTGGCTGACCTCATACACCTTGTCAGTGGACAAGTCTTCCATCTCCACCGTGGACACCAACGCCGATACTTCTGAGTTAAACCTAGCCTAGAGAGGCTATCAGCGACCACATTTCGCTTTCCCGGTAGATGGACCATTGTAAAATCGAAACAAGACAAGAACGCTTGCCACCGCGCCAGCCGTCCCGTCTGTTCATGATTCATCAACCATAACAGGTTATGAGGATCAGTTCTGACAGTAAATTGAGGTCCTCCCCACAAATACTCTCTGAGCCTCTTGAGGGCCCACACCACCGCTAACGCCTCTCTTTGCCTTGTGCAATAGTTTCTCTCCGCCGCACACAACTTCCTACTAATAAACATGATTGGGCGTAATTTCTTCTCCTCATCCTCTTGTTGTAATACAGCCCCAATCGCAAACTTAGATGCGTCTGTATCGACTACGAATTGTTTCGTAAAGTCGGGCATCGTTAACACCAGTCCTCCGTCTTTCGGGTCTTTATAAATAAGATCTTTGAGCGCATGAAATGCTTGCAAAGCCTCTTCGCCCCACTTCTCAAAGTCTCCAAAATCTATCATTTTCTCCAACTTAGCCCGTGTTGCACCCCAATCGGGTATAAACTGGCTATAGTTTTGCGCCATCGCAAGGAATGAGTGCAATTCAGTGCGGTTCTTTGGTATCGGTCGATTCATAATCTCCTCCCTCTTCTCTTTGGATATCGAGACTCGATTATGGGAGATCTCGTACCCTAAGTATGTCACACTCGTCTTGGCAAGTTGACACTTCTTTAGATTGCACTTCAGGCCAAAAGCTCCGATGCGCCTGAATATATCGGACAAATGATCGATATGCTCCTCCATTGTGTTAGGGTATACGATAATGTCATCGATATAGCAAAATGCATATTCTCCCGCCTTCTGTCCCCGCCTTCTCACAAACCTCCGTCAGACAAATCATCGTACTGACTGCTCAACATTTTCTGCATCGCCTTCTGGAAAAGTCCTGGGGCTTGCTTGAGGCCCATCGGAAGCACTTTCCATTGGTATATTTCCATACCCACCACAAACGCCGTCAGCCATCTGGACTTTTCCTCCAGTGGTATCTGCCAGAAGCCATTCTTAAGGTCAATGACCGAATAGAATTTGCATTCCGCAGTACTCTCCTTCCTTCTTCTAATGTCGGGAGAGGATTTCTCTCTTCCTCCAGCACCTTGTTAACACGAGCATAGTTAAGTGTCAGGCGCCATTCTCCTCCTGGCTTCGGCACTATTCTCGGTTGTGCGACTATTGGAGATGTTGATCTCTCAATAAAATCCTCATTGAGCAGCTGTCTTGCTAGCTCCTCCGCTATCTTCGCCTCATGTATACTCAAATTCGCCTCGGTGACGGCTCCGCACCCGGTATTTTGTAAATAACCGCAGTGAAATCTTCAGGCTTGACACCACCTGCATGTAGAGGGTCAAACATTTCCTTGTTCGCCTCTAATTTGGCTTTTAAAAGCTCCTTCTCCTTCTCCGTGCCTACTCCTTCTTCAAATCATCTTTACCGAGCTCCACCAGCATGTCAATGAGTCTCGCGTATTGCAAAGGAGCTTTACGGGTGTAAAAACCATCAAAGCATGTGAATGCTTGCGGTATCAATTTCAACTTGTCGAGGTCTCGGAGCTTCCGCTTGTATGCACTGCTCTGCTCACGAGTTCCCATAGGACAAGCCACCACTAGCTGTTGCTTGCGAGAGGGTACCGGTATAGGATGATCAATAAGCCGGTCCCTTATTTCCTGCGCCCATATCGCCTTCTCATTATATGGCAGGATAATAGTATACGGCTGATTATTTTCGAATAAAGTCCGTAAGCATTTCTTCACTTCAATTAGTGAACGCAGCCACGTCGGCTCGTCACCCCAGAAATCAGTAATAAAACTTTTAATAGTTTCTGG
>WBZZ01005212.1:0-50000 GCA_019918135.1 Paulinella micropora
TTTCCTTATGGAATGGAGGACTGGATGCACATGGCCTTTTGGCTCAGCAATTGGCAGGAGATACATTATTATTATTATTATTATTATTATTAGGTAACCAATGGCATGGATGGGCTGCATCTGATGCTCATGTGGTGGGCCCTCTTCATGCCGCTCGATCGCGTGTGGGCCCTCCAGCGGTGACAGCTTTTGCTGTAGCTTTTTCATTCTATGCAAAGCTTGACTTCGTTATTACTGTTATTACTATTATTATTATTATTATTATTATTATTATTATTATTATTATTATTATTATTATTATTATTATTATTATTATGGAGGGGTGCACAGTATGGCACCCCACGGGAAGAGGAGGTGGTTGGGCCTCTTCCCACTGGTTTCGAGGCTATGTCGTTGTGTTGGCTCCGAGGCTATGTTGTTGTGTTGGTTCCGAGGCTATGTTGTTGTGTTGGTTCCGAGGCTCTGTTGTGTGGGTTCCGAGGCTATGTCGATGTGGGTTCCGAGGCTATGTTGTTGTGTTGGTTCCGAGGCCATGTCGTTGTGTTGTTTTTTATAAGACATACACCACGTGGGATCAAAGGGGTATTTACATTCCGCGATCTAGGGGTGGTGACGGGTTTCGAGGCGTCCCAGATACTTACCACAAAACGTCCTCATGCGCTGGCAGACCGCATGAAATGTCTGCTACCCCTGTGAGTACCTCCATGCGGGACCTACCCAGTCTCGTGGAGCTCTCACGCGGGGAAGATCAATCATTTGTAGTTGATTTCCTGCAAGGTACCCGACTCTGTGCGGGTAGTAGGGACTTCCTTTTGGGGCCTTCTATGCAGGATGGTTTGAGTCACTCTTCCCTCCCCAACATACTCACTGTAGTCCCTGTTGGGTCGAGGGATGGAGGCGCATGGCCCTCGGGTTAGGCCATGACAGATCAATATATATTATTATTATTATTATTATTATTATTATTACTACTGCTACTACTACTACTACTACTACTACTTCAACTATTACTACTGCTATTATTATTATTATTATTTCTGGGCCCTGTCGCCAGTTCGATTCCCGTCGGTGCCACAAGTATTTTCATTGAACATACCGGTCTATTTCTGGACCAGTATTTTCATTGAACATACCGGCCCGTCTGGAAGTGTTGGAACTGCCCTTGCGGGGGTGTCATTAGAGCTTATCGTCAATTCTTCGTACTCCCCTCACGGGTGAGACGATGGAGGCGCATGTGCAGAAATGCATCAGCCATTGACAGAGAAGCACTATTATTATTATTATTATTATTATTATTATTATTATTACTACTACTACTACTACTACTACTACTACTATTATTATTATTATTATTATCATTATCATTATCATTATCATCATCATCATAAATATTTCTATTATTTTTATTGGCACCGCGATAGCCCAGTGGTCAAGTTCAATACCATGTGGGACCTGTCTCCAGTTCGATTCCCGTCGCTGCCAGTATTTTCAAAGTATGTTTTCCTTGAAAGTATTGGTCTGTCTGGAAGGATGGGTCAAATCTTCGTAGTCCCCTTGCGGGTGAGGCGATGGAGGCACATGTGCAAATTTGCATCAGCAGTTGACAGAAGCATTATACTTGTTATCATTAAGCTGCACAATGCTGCATGAACTGATAGTACATACCATATGCATGGTGCGGGCGCAGCAAGGAGGGCCGCGCGTGGCACTTCTCCTGGCTGACGACCGTGGATGTGGAGCGCACCCAGGCCAGGCGGCGACCGGACCAGGCGGAGCATGGTGCGAAGAATGAAAAAACTTACTTCCCTCACAGTCATCCAAGCATACTTTTAAGTGATTTCAATTCTAGGATAAATTGAAACCCAGTATATCCTCTGTCCACTTATTTCGCTAACTTTCTTTGTCATTCATCTTTTTTGGCTAGCTCTCATCCCCTCCTCCCTCACTTCCCCGCCCCCCCCCCCCCTTTCTCTTCTTCCTTTCATGCTTTTCTTTCTTTCTTTCTTTCTTTCTTTCTTTCTCCCTTCTGGACCCCTTCCCATCCTGTCCTCTTTTCTTCGTCATCACTGAACCTAGCTACATTCTTCGGCACGCACAAGCCTCTGATTCCTGCATCTGCTTCTGCTTTCAATCTATCATAGTTTTGGCCCTCTCAAACTCGAGCTGTGGGCAGGTCACTGATGCCAGCGAGGCTGGGAGGACTGGGGCGTGTGGTCTTTTTGTGTGCTGTGCATGCGGTGGTCGTGGCGGGTGGCCAGGCGATCGGGAGCTGCTGGAGGACTCGGCTAGCGTGGGCAGTCTGGCTCTGGCTCTTAATCTACAGGTGCTCCCTGTCCTGGCCTATGCAACCAACTGTCCATCTGCACATGTCGCCATCCTGAAAGTGCAAGGAAAAGCTGGTTGGCTGTGGCAGGTGATGTACACAGTGTCCGCCATCCTGAAAAATCACACGCGCTGGTGGGGTGAAGGCACCGCGGCATGGTCAGGAATGTCGTAGGCAGACTGTGTGGAATTCATAGACCACCGGAAGTGGGGAAGCCGGGGGAAGGGGGGGGGGGGGGGGGGGGTAGAGAACAGTTGCCCTGGTAGTAAGATAAAGAACGAGCAGGGAAATAATCGAAAGAGAATATGGCAAACGGTATGCAATAACGGTTGCACTTTGAACTCGCTTGACAAATGGAACAGACAAACCAACAACTTGGTAGTGAAAGAGAAAAGTATGACAAATCAATACAGCAGTTATTAAGACAGGGCCCCCATAGATGTCATCATACCATTACTTGCTGGCTAGTGTTGAATTTTTGATGCGTTCAGCACAAATGATCCAAACAAATGAGATGTTTTATCAATGAATTGAGGTGCTTTACATAAATATGCATATGTAAGGGACAAAACAATGTGCTGCTAGCGTCTAGCCTCTTAGCGTTGCCTGGTGATGCAGTACGCGTATCATGTTCCTATCTCTTTGTCTTGCCTGCACCCTCTCTGACCTCTGTATGTTGTTTATACTCATTGTACTGTCTTTTTCAGTTGCTGCCCTTTCATTCAGAGCCTAAGAGACACGTGTCGATCCTGTCCCCCGTGATTTTGTTTCAAAATGAATGAGCACAATTTTTTTGTAGACTGACTTTCGAGAGAGATTTGCGAGTGCGTGCAGGGATACAAGCATATATGTATGCATGTGCATGTATGCAGCCGTGCGCATATGTATATGCAAATATATGCGCACGGCTGCATACATGTATATGCAAATATGCTTGAGTATTTTAGCATGTACGCGCGTAATTCTTCCTTTACATAGATTTCATGCATGCTTCTCCTGGCCAGGTACGCTTTGAGTTTCGATTGGTTTGCCACGCCGTTGGCTCGCTTTGTGCTGCAAGTTGTGCCCGACTCCTTTCTGCGCTTTGGTCGCTTATCTTGTTTGATTCTCAACAGCATGTTGCTTGTTTCTGCATATTATCTAGTTTGCCCTCGCTAGACTATCTCGTTTGAAGAATTATGATAAGTTAGAGCTAATCCTTGAATTTTGAGACCCCTCGGTGAGCTCTGTGTACTGGATTTTTGAATGGCGTCTCGATATTCTTTTTCCCTCACGAGTTGAAGAGGTCCATGGCGCTTCCTTTGCCAAGAAAATGGTTTTAGTCGTTTAATTTTTTAGTTATGTTATGTTACAGGCATATCCTGCTACTAAGAGACTACTGTACTGTGTACCGGTTATACCTTGGCCATTATGATCGCTACTTTTAATGTATATATCATGCCAGCATAATTATCACATTACATACATTTGAGAGTTGATGGCATCCCTTTAAGATGTTGACGTTAAGGAAGACAAAACTAGCCTCAAATCATGAATGTTCTCAGTAAGCGATGGACTCTCTTCAAATCGATTGGTGGTGCAGGCACTGTCTATACGTACTGGTTGGAACTGGTCGGAGGATACTTGCTTGTCTGCCCAATCTACCCGCAAACAGTTCGCCCTATCGGTCCTGCGCCAGGCATTTTCATGGTGCATGTTTGAAGGGTGTGTAGAGGAGAGCTGGCTGTGCTCTCTGGCGTAGGCGCGCTCCTCTTCGTGCTGTTCCATTTCTTGAACTCACTCCTGCTGCGCTTAAACCTCTTTCCCCTGCTGGGCATGGTACTGCCCTCCAGTAGCTGCCTTCCCACTTGTGCGATACCCTGCGCCTCACCAAAGCTTATTCACACTTTGATCAGATAAAGTCTTCTGTGCATAGCTCCTTTCCTTATCTTCCATGCTCATCCAGCTGCAATCATACGTCAATTGTCATGCATCTTCCTTTCGGGACTCAAGACAGGACACCATGAGCCTAATGCATACATCCTGCGTCAGAGCATATTATTGGCTTTGCCACTCTCCAAAAAACTTTATTTAGTCAAATTTATTTGACATGCTTCTCTTTGGGTATCATGGACATCCAGCATTTCAAAAAAGGCGAATAAAGAAACATGTCAGCATGCATTTAAGGTTGCATGAGATGAGGCAAAATGACGCACACCTATCTTCTGTCTTTGTGCTTGTGATATTAGACCAGCATGCTGGTGTTCATTCCGCCTTGGGCTTGGTCAGCAACTACTAACCACACTGATTTCTTCATTTGTCAAATGTGTTTTATCAAGACACAAATCTATTATTCTTGTATTTCTCTAAAGTTCCTTACAACTTTTCCCTCTACATTTTCTTTGGGGATTGCGTCGAATTTTCTGGGCATTTTGCTTTGATTTTGCTCCCTGAGAGAGCAGCGGGAAAAAATACATACATACAACAACAACGACAACAACAATAGCAATTAAAAAATAATAATAATTAAATAAACTAAAATAAAATGAAACAAAATAAAAAAATATATATATCATAAAAAAGCACATACATACACATATTACACACATAGTCTTGGGCTGAATGTACGCAAATTCCTAGCTTGAAACAATATTGGGGAAGTACATGCATCATATGCGCTCAATACTTTATGTCTTAGGTTGTTTGTCAGATCTAGACTTAAGGCCGTGCACAAGCCCCTCCACACACTTTCATGTCTGATAGGTCATGGATGGCGGCGCAGACCCGGTCGCTCTGCCCACTGACCCTCGCCCTCAACCCCCGCTCATACTCTTTGTCGGTCTGTCTCCCTAGTTGAGAGTATTGAAGTGACAAAAGCAATGCATTGTCATCCAAAACCGTTCTTCTAGCCGCAACTTTTATCTATCTTTCGACTTTTTGCTACGCGGTCGATATTTGCATTCGTGTTTGATGACTAGATTCCATCTGGCTCTCTTTTAATCACGCTCACCTTCCCCCCTCTCCCCTGCCCCCCCCCCCCCCCCCTCCTCCCCATCTCGCCCGTGCCGCCCTCCTCCACATTTTTAGCCGAAGAAAACCAGCATCTCCACGCCTGGCATCCCTGAAGAAGATACGCAAAGCGTCCTTGAAGAAGAAATGGAATGGAAGAACCGAGCTGGCACTGTACAACGTATGGGAAGTTTTTTGTGGTCGCTGGTGGGGCTTTTTTCACTGTACATATGTCTCTGGAATCTGGGCTGTACTGGCTCCAGGCACGGGGTTACCCTTATTCTCACTCCTGATGAGCATCTAACTCAATATTGTACGTGTGTTTGGATTGAAGTAGTTTTGTTGCACATTCTGCATGCGGTCTGTTGTTCCACTTCGTTTGTGTCAATATTTATACCTCCCATGTTCCCCTTTCTGTCTGTTCTAATAAATTTGTTTGCGTGTTGCGTTTCTCTAGGTCAGATACATTGACCAATCTTTTCTGGCTGTCAAACTGCGGTATAACCCACTCCCCCTGACTCCCATCACCCTCATCCCCCTTCACTCCCCCTACCCAAAATAGAAAGAACACATGCAAACAGAGACACTATTTTGGTGCAAGAGACTGGTTCGGTGCGAGGTTGTCTATGCACACAGGTGGGATCAACATTGGAGCATGTTTTCGCCTTTCCCAGCAATCAACGATGGTGCTCCTACCGACCCCAACACCTCCCACACCTGCCCAGTCTACGCTCTCAAACAACCCGCATGCTATGCTCACCGTGCACACATCTGTATGGTGCACATATTCAGGTTGGCAAATCGTTCTGGGCAGCATGGATCCGTTACCTCGTAGCACCGATGCATTCGAGCAGACAGAACGGACAGGTCTCCACCAGCAAACGCAACACTAACACACACACACACACACACTATGTACATACATACCCACTCTAGAATCATAGATAGATAGATAGATAGATAGATAGATAGATAGATAGATAGATAGATAGATAGATAGATAGAAAGATAGATAGATAGATAGATATTCATATATTGACGGATGGGCGGGTGGTATTAGCTGGACGGTAGATAATTGCATATGGATGATAGATGGATAGATAAATTGTACCAAACGATGATTTAACAAACTTCATGAGAGCAAGCAAGCAGCTACAAGTTCAATCGCTTCTCACCAACTCCCCAATGAGATGATGGTGCTCCTGGATGTAGTAGGTGAGAACGCGACAGTGCTGCTAGATTTGTGGGAATTCGTCCAAGTGGATCCGCTGGCCTGGCCCAACCAGCTCGACCCCAACGGTCAAGACAGCGCCCGCCAGAGCAATCCATGAACCAGAGACAACAAGTTTGAAGCAATAGCAAGGAAATTTCACAAACAAGAAAAAAAATTCAAATGAAAAAAATGACGCCTTATTGCAACCAGAACAATGTACTTGTTTCATGTGAAGTGCAAGAGCCTAGCATCTCATGTTACATGTTTGACATATTCAGTATTTCTTTCAGAGACAGATCGAAAGGAATCATGCCAGACTGAACGCCTGGGAACGTTTCACAGCAGGGGAGCAAACTCAGGATGAAGCTGACAATTGGGTAAGCATGACGCAAGTTTGACAGGCAAGCAGTGCGTGGACAACCCCAACGTGTGCTTGGGCATCTGGGGCAAGCTAGTATTTGGCGCTTCAAATGATCGTCAAGTGGGCCATATGGTCGACATGGCAGTAGATATGATTTAGCACGCTGACATTCAGGACAGGTCCCTGCAGCCATCCTTTCTAATTTTTGTTTCTGAAAGAACTATTAACGGGTAAAGTTTTGTTTTTCGAAAGTCGGCCCAGTGCTATGGTTGAAACCAAAAAATTAGAAATTTTCAATAACTATGTGTTCACGACAGATGCTACCCAACTGTTTATTTTCTCTCAAAGAGGATGTTAGGAATGTATGAAGTTTTTCAAGAATGCATATCAGATCCTTATTCACTAAATTTTTTGCTTCAGTGGATAGCAGTCAGGAGCAACTTGTCGAGCTCGGTTTAGTGATATTGGGCAAAATCATAGTCGCGTATTTTTGCAATTCACCTTTCAGGAAAGAAATGTATACATTTTTCTGAAGGTGACCTACACGTAAATGCGTGAATGGTTTTCTTCCTTTCACAAGTCAGCAAAGTATCGGATGACGTTTAGTAATGCCCAGACAATTTTGTACAGTGGAGCTGATTGCTAAATTGTTTTGTTTTCAAACGTTCCCCCGAACTTAGTTCAGATAAACAATCAAAGTAGCAACCCCATGTCATTTCAGTCTATGTTCAGGACAGGTACTCTTATGCAATTTCGCGTCTTTCCTGTTTGAGGTGGCCAGGTTGGTACTGCTTTTAGTAAGTAAATGTTGCGCAATACATATGGACTTGTGGACTTATTTGATAATTTCTGCAAAGTCCTCATGTTATCTGTTCCGGCCTTGCTGCAGGGCCGGCACGATGGCAAATCATACAAGACCGCGAAAGCTACTGCAAGCACAAACCCGAGGTCAAATAAATAATCTTGTTGTTTTAACATTGTGTTACCATGAAGAAGAAGAAGAAGAAGAAGAAGAAGAAGAAGACGAAAAAAAAAGAAAGAAAGAAAGAAAGAAAGAAGAAGAAGAAGAAGAAGAAGAAGGAGGAGGAGGATAATACTACTACTACTACCACTACTACTACTACTAATACTAATACTACTACTACTACTACTATTATTATTATTATTATTATCATTATCATTATTGTATGCCAAAATTAGCTCCCAAAACGTGATACGTGGTCCCTTATCTTTGTTGTCGGTACCAAGATCAGCAGCTCGCTCAAGAACGCCCGCTGGCAGAAGTACCTATGGCGTGTCTGGATAGAGGTATGAGTTCAATTATAGAGAGAGATGAATACATGCTGCAAGAAAGCATGCACGAATACAAAATCTATGCACTCGTAAATGTAATTTCAGGTGGATGTGATGTATGTTATGAAGTATCAATTTCGTGTGTACATACCACTTCCTACTTTCAAAATGTATTTATGTTTGTGTGTAAGTATCGGTGTTTCTTTCGTGTGGTGTGCTGAAGGACGATTTGTCGTACGAGCGCCCTCAGTTAGGTAGGCATATCTGCAGAAAATGGCGTGAACTGCAGCAGCGCTTTGGACCTGCTCGATACCCCAAACTTCACAACTTTTCTGTGTGGTAATCGTGCGCAAGCCCATGCAAACTGCTTCCTAAATTTGACTTCCCTCACTGTCAATGTGACCAAGATTTAATGTGAAAGAAAATTGCCCAAGATCGGGAAAATCAATATGACCAAGGCTGAACAAGCCAAAACAACTAGTAGCCCTTGCGAGCTTCCTGTACCTCTACACAAAATCACAATACGGTGATTGTACATGTGGTGTGCATATTGGTAAAGGTGGATGGATGAGCCTTCCTTGCACCCCTCTGAAGTCAAGGAGGTAAGCCAAACCTTTCCCGACAGCCATTCAAGTATCCGTCTACGCTAACCACGCATTCATGACAGTATGTCATCATTCAATAGTAGCAAAGTATCAAAATAAGTTGCACACGCTATAAGTTTGGCAAGTTGACAAGGAAAACCCGCATGGGATAAGATATCAAACTTCGTGGAACAACATGTTCCTTAATTTATAAATTAAATTTAAAAAAAAAAAAAAAAAATCTGTTGTCCTTTTTCATGAGGGGGGGTGTGCAGGAAGAGTGAGGTCGGGAGGGTACACACATAGCATGGCCTTTTGTTTGGACATGTCAATGTAAACGAGATGCTCCTGGCCATACTTAACAGTTATTTGCTGGTTGCTAGGGTGAGAGGGCACCCCAAGCGACTGGACCATACCCTGGGTGGACGTTCGACTGCGACACGGTCTCAGGATCACCAGTGCATCATGTGCTCACACAGACTGTGGGAATCATGGTTGCGCAACACCAGCCTGTCTTTCTATCCGTAGGGCATATACCAGGACACCCGCAATCTACCATCTCTCATGGGCATCAGCATGCAGGTTCCATGCCTGACCGTGATTTTTTTTTTTTGCTTGTACATGTTATATTTACTCATATGAAAAGAAAAGCAGTGAAATCGACAAGCACTGTTTGCGTTGTTGTTTTGGCAGCATAAGAAAGCCAGCCCGTAGTGGCTAGAGGCCATAGCAATCTCCAATAATTGTGCACAATTGTTGCGCAAACCAGCACAATAGTATTTATCGCCGCAATTTGTTACAATCAGCTTTTTTGTCGGCCTCTGATTTGTCCACACGATCGCCAAGTGGCAACGCGTGACAACTATGGCTTTACAGTGAACCCACTCTCGTATCGTCCCATGATCACGGACTTTAAAAGAAATATTATGGTGGCAAGTGAGTGAAGTTGGCAACTTGAATGAGTATGCAACAATAAACCATCAAGCTCTTAATTTGTATCGTGAGCAATTTAAAAGGAGAGTGTTACCTTTGCAGATTGAAGTCGAACCGTCCCAAAGTGGCTTAAGGAAAGGATCTTCTTTTTTCGCAGCTTGGATATCTGATCGCGTGGCTCGTGGGGCATGCGATGTGGCATACATCTTGAGAACTACATGGCGATCCAAGCCGAAAGAGCGTACAAGCCAAACAACGTTGTCCGAAGTTCCAATAAAACAATCTTGTGACATGCCAAAACGGTCTTACGGTAGATGGTATCTTGCATAAGGTGTACCATATCTTGAGGAACCATGCGTCGCACCAACTTTCAAGGTATACTGGTGGCACCTTAGACTTCTTTTATCACTTAGGCGTTTTACCTTAATAGTTGAAATGACCTTTCGGTCCGTTAGCTTTGTGTTCAAAGACAACCTACTGGGCATTAAAGACGTTCTTCGGTGTATAGTCAGTAATCATATGTAGTTAGCTATATACTACTAATTAAAGGCTGAGTTTCTGTAGTGAATACGGGGGCAAGATAGGCATTTATGATATTATAGTTATTAATATAATTTTTGTACATCTGAAAAGTACATATGTTGAAAAAGTTCCTGTTAGACTACTGTTATTAATAAAGCAATCTATGATAGCAACTACACTCTCAACATACTACAACAACTTTAATGAGAAAAGGCGCTAACAGACGCGCCACGTAACTTGACTGGCCGATCATAAGTAACGGCTCTAACGATACCGTTACTCCGATACGGCCGGTCCATAACTATTAGTTAATTATTAGTTCCAACACTCCCCCTGGAACAAAGTAAATTAATGTTAAGTTACTGCCTTTCCTAATTAACTCCTATTTCTATTTTGTGAAACATTAGAAAACACAAACTCAAAACATATTCTCTTACCCTCACTCTCTCCGAGAAGTAATGTTGGGGTTGGCTACCCTCCTATCCACAGCGAGTACGTATCGACTAGAGTACGTGCAAGGCACCGGACCTGTGGTATATTCGGGCCTACCCAACGAGAAGAGGATTAACCAAAGTAATCTATCACTCAAACGCAGAGTTTAGGGAAGCTACCCATATGTAGGTTCTCCCTAGTACTAAAAGTGGTCGGTAGAATTAAAAAAAATATTTAGAACGCTACATTAAGATTTAAGAGATAAAACGATACTAAGTTGTAGTATGAATATCCTTATTAATGTTTCGTGAAGGAATCATTAAAAAATATATAGATTTCGGACTGCAAACGGTGACTTCAAAGTTGCAGCAAACAAGTTGGAAAAAAGTCCTGAAAAATTTGGTGAACGGTGGCACTTTCACGTTGGAAACATTGGAATCAGCGTCGATCCGCTTGCCTAACGACATGAGCAAAAGGGAGGTAGACGAGGTCGGTGATGCAACTTCGCCTCCTGTTGTGGAGGGAAGTGACATCCCCAGCTCCAAAGCAAACCTAGCTCAGGACTGGCAGAGCTGGTCCCTCCCAGAGCTGGAATCCTGGCTCTCAGTACATCGTGCTGATCACAAGCTCCCCAAACAGAACCGAGAAAAAGACACCAGCACGGTAAGGAACAAAAGTGTGTTTCTCTTGCTGTTGCTCATGTCTTTTTGCATATTAGGGCAAATATAAAACTACATGGAAGGAGCAATTGCTCAACGAGGTTTGGGAGCTCAAAAATATGCAGATTGAAGCACCGGGGATAGGCGAAGTTAGGCAACGTGTACATATAATATACATACATACATACATACATACATATATACATACATACATACATGCATGCATGCATACATACATACATGCATACATACATACAGACACACACACACACACAAACACACACACACACACACACACAAGACATACATACAGACAGGCTAGAAATCGTCCTGCTCCTTGGCAGCCAGAAGAGAAGAGTGAGACTGAGCCCAAGAAAAGGAAAATAGTGAAGGCTGAAGAGGTAACAACAACAACAACAACAACAACAACAATAATACATACATACACACATACATACATACATTCATACATACATAAATACATACATACATACATACACATACATTCATACATACATAGGCCAATCTCTTCGAGCAGGACGGCACTCCGGAGGACTTGCTGTCCTTCACTGTTCGCCGCCTTCTCCAAGCTCCGTTTGTTTATGGGGAAGACGGTGATGCTGGTTCCAAAACCAGAGTCATATCCCCCTTCCCAACCACCATCAGCAAGCAATGGTTTGCTTCCTTTTTCGCAAGGAATGGCACTCTTACAGATAAGGGTACCAAACTAGTTGGAGAAGTGGAAGCTGCCGCACTAGCTAGGGCATCATTTGTACCACTTTCTTTTTTCACTCAGCATGTCCCCGCAGCCCATGGTAGGCTTACCAAGGTAGTACTAGAAAAGGTGCAGTTTGCTTTGTGTACTGTAGAGGAGGAAGAAAGGTTCCTCCCTAGTGCCCGGCCACCGGTAGGCGATGACATCGCCAAGCCTTCTTTACAGGAATTGAAGGAACATCCCTCCTGGACTATAGCTTTCCAGGAGGGGAACCACTTATTTTTTGCTGAGCTAGCGGACGTGCAAGACAATAGGTGGAAACAAAAAAATGTCACTGGTTTGCGAGAAGTCCCAGCTCACAAACTCCTCTCTTGGCCTGACCCAGCGGTCTTGACCATGCAGGAGAGTTTGAAAAAAAAACATTTCCCAACCAAAAGGATCAACACGAAGCTGAAGGACAAAATTTGGAAACTCGATACCAGCTGGACAAAGAAAGGGGAGCCAATATGGGTGACGTGGGAGATATTATTTACTATTTTCCCGGTTTTGATCCGAAAACAAACACAGTGCCTTTCGCTGTCCAACTAACCTTGAGTTCGCATTTCACCCGACAACAATATATGCATTTCCGTTATGCAAACACACGCAGTTTTGTTTCTCGTGTCCTGTCTGCGAAGGTTGTCGTCTCATTAGATATGACATAATTCAGCATTTTCGTGACATGACATACTTCATAATTACGTCTGGGTGGGCGTTAGTAGTGAACTTGACTAGTGTAGAAAAAATCACACACATGATTAGAAATTATGCATGTAGTTGTTATACATACTTACAAACCACTTGGTATATTAATAAAATAATATTACCAGCAGCTTATTCAGCATGTCTACTGACTTGATCAAGCAGAAAACCGGTCTTGAAACATTATTTTCATAGTGCACTGCACTTGACTAGTTTAGAAAAAATCCCACACATGATTAAAAAAAATAATGCATGTAGTTGTTATACATACTTACAAACCACTTACTATATTAATAAAATAATATTACCGGCAGCTTATTCAGCATGTATACTAACTTGTTGAAGCAGAAAACCGGTTTTGAAACATAATTTTCATAATGCACTGGACTTTCAAAAAAAGTCACATTTTCAAGCATCGAAAACTATGCATGTAGTTGTTGAAAGTTATACATACTCACACACAACTTGCTATATTTATGAAATAATATTACCAGCAGCTTGTCCAGCATGTGTACTAACTTATAGAAGCAGAAAACCGGTTTTGAAACATAATTTTCTTAGTGCACTGGACTTTCAAAAAAATTCACATTTTGACATGCATCGAAAACTATGCATGTAGTTGTTATACATAGTCACACACCACTTACTAAATTTATGAAATAATATTACCAGCAGCTTATTCAGCATGTGTACTAACTTGTTGAAGCAGAAAACCGGTTTTGAAACATAATTTTCATAATGCACTGGACTTGACTAGTTTGTCAAAAAAGTCACAAATTCAAATAAAAATCATGCATGTAGTAGTCATACATACTAACACACCACTTGCTATATTAATAAAATAATATTACCGGCAGCTTATTCAGCATGTCTACTAACTTGATCAAGCAGAAAACAAGTTTATAAATTAATAATATTAATATATATGATGTAACCCGGCTCGCCGGATATAGTAATAGTACTACTACTTATTAATATTAATATTATGATCCACCGCCCAGACGCGGAGCGGTACGAGGAATCCAGTCGTCATCATCTGCACGCTTCTGTTTCTTCTTCTGCTTGTTTCCCCTTCCTCCTTTCTTCTTCCTCTTCGAAGAAGAAGAAGAAGAAGAAGAAGAAGAAGAAGAAGAAGAAGAAGAAGAAGAAGAAGAAGAAGAAGAAGAAGAAGAAGAAGAAGAAGAAGAAGAAGAAGAAGAAGAAGAAGAAGAAGAAGAAGGCTGAGAAGAAGAAGAAGCAGCAGAAGAAGAAAGAGGAAGAGGAGGAGAAGGAGCGAAGGCAGTTTGCACGTGTCCGGTGAAAACGGATGGCTCCGGTTGGCTTAGCTTATGGATCCAAGCGTCTACATCACCAGGACATATCTCATCAAACCTGCCATATTCCAGCCCATCTACACCAACACATATCTCCTCATGCTTTCTTATCCAAGAAGGCCGAGAAGCTGCATACGAGCTACCGCACCCTATACTACACTTCACATACTTCTCACTCTCGGCCCACACATCACACAACGGGTTTAAGCGAGCTCTCCAGTGCTGGAGCAGACACTCGACATCATCTGTCCAGCGTCTGCTCGAGCACGAGAAATGAGCGCGCTTATGCTTGCCGTTGTAGTGTTCGATGGCCTGAGTGTTGTAGTCTATGAAGGAGATATGAGGGGTGAGTGGCAGTAGCTCATAGGCATGGTTGATGAAAATGTGGATGTAGACGGTGATGAATGTGGATGTAGACGTCTGCTCTTATATTTCTCTTTCCTCTCTCGTTCAACTCACTGTATGCTTTCTTCATCTTGGGGGCGTATGACAACACCCCCACATGTTTGTTAGTCTCAAACTGAACTAAATTACTACCAGCAAGTGGAGATGTGACATGACGTGTGACTTTCAATGACGGTTTGGTGAGTAGGTGTGAAGGTTGAGGTGAGAGAACTGAAAGGTGTGTGCGTATGTCTGCAGGCATCTACATTAAATTTTGTGAGTGGTGTGCGGGAGGAGTCGTGTACATGTGTGGCTGGTCTCCCCCTCACTGGCGTGAATGGTTCCTGTCACAACCAAGCAAAAATATGTACAAACACCCACATAAGCTTACACATTACGAGCAGACAAATGCAGAAAAACTAGCCGTATGTGCAGAAAACAATGCATAAATGCAAACATAATGCACAGAAGACATACATAAACATGTTTCCATGAAATGAAATTAAAACTGACCACGGCAGTGGCCTCCAGCTTGTTTTCGTTCTGAGCCCCAGCGATAATGACAGAAGGGCCCCGTTGTTGCAACTCGAATGCTATACCCTTCGCCTCCAGCTCAGCAACTATAGAGGGAAAAAAGTAGAAGACATCAGCAATACATTACAGCTGTTACATGCAAGAAAAATAGATCACACACAACACACACACACACTCTACTCACGCAGTTCCCACATACAAACAGAAACAGAAACACACACAAAACAGATGAAAACAGCATGCAGGCACTCACCTAATTGCCTCTGAGCATTTCTGGAGGCAGTCTCTATCATTGTCCTACATAATAGGCACAGAAAGTATGATGTATGTATACTAAACAAAGGAAAACAAGCACTAAAATTCGAAGAAATTTGTGTTAAGAAAAAGGGGCTTACTGCTGTTCTCGGTATGCTATTTTTGCAGCGGATAGAGATTGTTGCTTGGCAAGCAGTGCTCTACCCGCTGCTGTCTTTTTTTCATTTTTTCGTAGGTAGGGTCGCTTGATAGGAGCCTTCTGGTTTAACCTTGGTTTTTTTTTTTAACCATCGATTTTCGACAAGTCAAAATGTATTGCCGCTTTTTCCGGTACTGATGGCATTTTTATGTTATGAAATGCCGTGTATGCTAACGGAACCGCGGCACCAGTTTCATGTCGGAGGTCATGTGTTCACAGCGAGTGTGTGTTCAAACCACGCTGTTTTAAGCAAAAGCAATAATGACACAAGTGTTTTCATTAAAAAAATTAGTCTTCACTGTTTTTGAAATCCTTATTATCGACTTCAATTTTCACATTTCACGACATAGCAAGTATGCAGTTTTTAACTGAAAAATGTTGTGTGCATGATGCACTCTGCACTCATTTTGACGCACAAGTGCTCAAATGAATTCAAATGTTATGTTGAGCAATCCTGCCAGAGGGTTTTTGCAGAGATGAGTTCTGAGATGTACGGTAGAAAACAAAAACTAGGAAAACATAGGTCGAAAACTAGTTAGTCAAGATTCAGAACATACCCCCAGATCACAGCAATAGCTTATAGGAACCGAAAACCTTAATACAGTGAAGACCATTCCCACTAACAAAATTGAATTTTGCGCAGACAGCACGTCAAAATCTTGAATATTGAATGAGATTACTCGCTGCGAAATATTTAATGATTCTACCGACCACTAGAACCTCCATATGCCGCTAAGGGTAAAGAATAACCGAAGAAAAGACTTCTAATGACTTTGGGTCACACAAAATGTGGTGACCTTAACAGAATGGTAATACTCATTTGATTATAGGCATTCCAGACTATGATTCGCGAATACTCTAGAAAGTGTCCTTGTCAGTAATAAAGGTATTAATAACTGTCCTGCCTATGAACTTGCCTATGACTAAGACTATCCAAATTACCGGTAAATTGACTAGGTGGAGTAACGGGTATTAATAGTACATTACAACGCTCCGCCTTAGTCGCAAGTCATAGGCTATATTAGTGTGTAAATATGAAAAAATAGTGTTGAGGATCAGTTATGGGTTACCCGAAGGTTAAATATCAACTCCCATTTACATCACATCCTCTATGTATGTATATATGTGTAGTCATGCAGTAACATGTATGAAGTATGTATGTGTTCAAAAATTTGCAAGCGCTTCCCGTAGAGGGTAGCAAAATAAAAAAAAAATTAGATTTCCTATTCTAGGACAGAAAGAATGATAGAAAGAATTTAAATTGCTAAGTTAGCCAGGGAAAGCCTCGCGGCTGCCGGCCTCGCGTGGCAGTCGGCTACCCAGCCTCGGCTCGACGGCTCTTGACCCCTGCGCAAACAAAGCTGCTGCAACAAGCAACAAACTGCACAAAACACTCAAAGCAAATATAGGTGAGTGGACACGCAAATCCCGAAATTACTTGAGCTTTACCGTAAATTTGTTAAGTAAATACTCGAATTGTTCTTTCAGTAAATATTTTGTCATTACATCACCTATCTGCTTCTTCGTAACTACTTTTACAAACTTAATCTCACCGTCTCTCTGTAGGTGGTGCATAAAGTGTAATTCTAAAGGTAAGTGTTTAGTTCTATTACCTGACATACCCCTCTCTGCCGCTAAGACTGTTTGAGAGTTATCCTCGAATAATTCTATCTGGCTCTTTTGGGCTATGTTTAGTTCTTGTGTAATGTGTTTTAGTGCAAGTCCCTCTCTAATGCACTCAGTTGCTGCAAATATTTCAGCATCATTGGAACTCAGGGCGATGCGACTCTGTCGCTTTGATAACCATGCAACTGGATCGCTGCCCCATAGGATCACGAATCCAGTGCGGGACTTCCCTGTTTTCTTACAAACTTTGTGAGCCGCGTCGGGCGACATGGAAAGTTTTGGATAGGTTTGCCCTTCTTGCTCTGACTTAGGCTCATGGTAAGCTAAACCTCGATAAGAGTTAACTAAATAACGAAAGATTCTGCCTAACATCGCATAAAAACATATTAGCGGGACTTTGTAACGGGTATTCGGGATCTTTCACGGAGTATTTGAGGATTTCCGAATTCAACATCCGTTCTTCTTCGTCCTCAAACTTAACTATGTGGGTGGGCTGAGGTCTGTCTCTTACTACGAGTCTATCTCTGGGGTCACTCACTCTGCTGACTACCCCTACTCGTACTATGCTCTCCCATCCCTCACCGTACTTTTTCTTCGCCCATCCATCTCCCCATGCACGCGCGGGCACTCTTACTACCTTACCTATTAGCTCTTGAGCCTCTCTCTTTTCTCTCTTGGGCTCATTGCTAGGGGTAAATCTCTCTACTGCCTTGCGCTGCCTTTTACCGGGGATTATGTTACTCTCCGTTACTCTCTGACTCTGCTCCCACGTTAATCCCTTAGATGGTGGTGATTTTTCTTCGTATGCTCTTCTTTCATGTATTTTTAGTGGATCTGTTGGATCTTGTTCATTTGTATGCTCTTGTGGCTTGATCTTGTGCTCTGGGGGTAATTGTTGTGGATAATGTGGCTCTGGACTTGTGTGTAGGCGTGTATGTTTGTGATCCAATGTATTCTTCTCCACATGCTCATTTTCATGCTCATTCTCATTCGCATCGATATCAACATTCTCTGTCTCCCCCTCAACTTCATCAAAGTGTGTTGTTGGGTGGTCGTTGTTGACGTTGTGCGGTGACTTAGGTGATTGAGGTGGTGATTGGGGTGGTGATTGGGGTGGTGACGCTTGTGGAGATGTGTGTGGTTGCTCGCTCTCATTCTCATTCTCCCCCTCAGAGTCATCATTATCCCACGACACTAGTTTAGGAGGATGAGCTTGTTTACCGATTTTGTGAATATTAAATCTCACATTTCTCACTCCGGAAATGATCTTCTTACCATCCCATACGCAGTATAGTTCCCGAAATAGATCATATCCTACTAGCATCACCTTTTTCCCTCTGTACTCTCCCTTCCGCACTTTAGTCTTAGGTATATGTAACACACCCATACATCCTATTGGTTTTAAATGAAAGAGTGTTGGTTTTCTACCTAATAGCTGCTCATAAGGCGAAATTCCTTTGCGTTCCCCGTGAATTGCCGATAGTATGTTGTAAATGGTTGTTGCTGCGTGTTCTAATTCTGCCCAGAATTGCGGCGGTAATTTAGCGTGATATCTCATTGCTCGTACAGGCCCCGCCGTAATATCATTCACTTTTTCCGCAATAGGATTCCCGTCTTTATCGTTTGTCGCGGAGGTTTTCCAAATAAAGCGAATATTTTTCCACCACTTAATGACTTCCTCCGGAATATGGAATTCTTGATCTGCGCGAATTTCCTTTACTTTGTTTCCTGTCTGTCTCTCATAAAAGGCTACAGCTTGTTTTAAGCAATCTACAAACTCATTCTTATGGGCTAAATAAAAGTCAAGAATGAACAGTGAGTAGTCGTCGGTGACCGAAAATTTATACCGTTTACCACCTATTGATCTAGTTGCCCACGGTCCTGATGTGTCTATGTGTAGAATTATACCTGGCTTTTGGGCTCTTTCTATTGTATTGACTGCAAAACGTGGCAGACGTTTAGACTTTCCTATCATGCAAGATTCGCAAAATCTCACATCGCTCTCGTCACCAACTAACTTAATGTTCAAATTTTTTGCCAATAGGCGCATCTTTGTTAACCCATAATGCCCACAGGCATAGTGAAAAGCTTGATTCCTATCTTTCTAGGTTTGTCTGACTTTCTGGGGTAAGCTTCATATAATACTATATCTACGTGTAATTCTTTCTCTCTCTTATTTACTTCATGCTTACTTGTCTCGTTTTTGTTCTCATTTGTGGGGCTTCCCTCCCCTTCTACCCCCTTGTTGCGAAAGGATCATATCTTTCGTTGACTTTCAATGGTTCATCATATTCGTCATCCCATCTATATATATACTCTTAGTTAATCTTCCCCTTACTAATATGTTACTCTCGTTAATGTGGATGGGGTGTTTGAGTATTACTAAGTGTCCGTTTTGGTGGATGACTGATCTGTTGTGTCTGTGGTCCATCTGTCCTGTAGAGACTATGCTAACTGGTAAGGTAGTGTCGAGTAACATCTTCTTTTCTACTGCTCTAGGCCTTCCTTTCCCATCTATCACAGTCAGCCTAGCTCTTCCTGACTTACTCAACTCCCTTTCTCCATTACCTGTCAGTAGTTCTATCGGGTCTATCTCATCGACATCCGTCAATCTGTCTTCTCTGCATGATATGTCTGTGCTTGCTCCACTATCCTGTACTGTCATGTCTCTCTTTTTCATCACTCTTTTTCTCACATGTATCAGTACATGCTCTGTCTCTCCTTCTGTCTCTGTCTCTGTTTCTAGTTCACCCTCAGAGACTCCTCTACCCTCACCTTGTCCCTCTTCTGTGAGTTGTGGAGGTGTAGTGATGGGACTCTGTCTGACTGCTCTCTCCAAGTACACTCCTTCTATTGCTCTTACTATGTCAGTCAAAAAGTCATCTCTCTCTAGCTCGCCACTCACGACACGCATCACTTCTCCATTCATTCCCCTCACGCACTCATTCATCAACGTTTTAGCTATTTCATTTATATCTTTGAAGGTTATGACGGGAGGGTTGATGGGTTGCGTGTTTGTTGTCTGTGTTGGTGGGAGTGCTGTGATTGGTCTAGAACTAGAGATTTGGAGTTGTTGTGAGGTGGGACCTATTTGGTTGCCAAACTTGTTGACAGAAGTGGGCCCAAGTCGTTGCTCTCCCTCATCCACTCCACTCTCTTCTTTACCTTCTCTGCTCTGGCCGGTCCGCTGACTAGAAAATGGATTATGTTTGCGTGGTTGTTGCGGAATATTTTGCGAGACTTGTGGACTTGTGGAAATTTTGGTGTCACGTAAAGTTTCAAATTCCCCGAAAACGAGTCTTTGCGTAATTTTATGAGACTTTTCCAATGCCGCAGCTTTAAGACCTCGTTCGTCTGGGTAGTAAGGAGATTTGGGGGGACGCAACACGGACTTACCGACAAATCCAACTCCGGATAATCTGAGTCTTGTGTGGCGTGATATCCGCAGTACCTCGCATAAGATAATCGTTTCGCGTGATTTGCGTATATTTCTTTTCCTTTTGATTTTTCAACGGAAACATTACACGGTTTTTTGCGTCTGTTTATTCCGGCACATTTTGTGTCAGGCGTGACTCCGTAAGAACTCTCAAGCATCAAAGGAGTTTCGTTAGGGTTAGGGGTGACTGGGGAACATCGTGGGGTGGCGGATACTAACCGCTCTTCCTTGCCTTCTCCCCGTAGTGAGGAGGGACCTCGTAGGGTGGCCGATACTAACCGCACTTCCCGTCCTTCTCCACTCTCACTGTGTCTATTCCCTACCCTAGGTGTAGTCTTTGTATCGTTCAAAAGGGCTTGGGGACTTGTAGATTTGTGATGAGGTGAGCTTGGTTGCTCGTCATCTCTTTCTCTTTCTTCCTCATCATCATCGCTCTTATCATAAGTGTTCCCCATATGGATTAAAGCATCGTTTGTATCAGAGTCACTTTGTTCGTCTTCGTTTTTGTCGTTGCCGGTTGTTATCAAAGTGAGTGCTTTCTTTTTCTTATGAAAGGGTTTCTTTTTGTTTTTGTAATTGTTCTTTTGTTCGTTCTTTTCTTGTTCCGTGCCTTTGTCTTCCGTTTGATTCCGTTTTAATTTTCCTTCTTTGCGGAACTTTTCCGAAATCACCTGACAATATCTCATGGTATGGCCTTTGGCATCACATCCGAAACACGTGACTTTGAGCGTCCAGTTTGGAGCTGTCTTTGGTCCCGGTTTATTGTCTCCCCTTTTCCCTTTATTATCCATCAGGAGATTGGTCTCTTGCCGCTGCTTGCCATCCCGAGATTTCTTGTTGTTGTCTTTGCGAATTTGAGTTTTTCTCTCACGGAAATTGTTACGTCTTTCTTTTTCTTCCCACATTAACCATCTTTCCCTAGATGCTTCGCATAGTTCCGAGAAATTTGGTCTTAGTCTGGCCGGGAGATCATAGTGGTCCACCTGAAATTTATCCCCGAAAGCTGGATGGTAGCGCAATTTCTTAAATAGCTTTCTCTTTGCTTCCTCATCGGAAAATAGCTTTCCTTTGCGAGAAATTCATTTAGCCAGTCTACATACCTCTGACCTGCCCTTGGTCTCGTTCTCTCAAACTCTTCCTCTAACATGTACCTACCTGCTCCGGAAATGCCTCCCCATTGATCTCTTACTACTATCAACTCTTCAATGGGTCCTTTCGTCTTCTGTGTTCGCAGGAAATTAGATACATTGTCTTTGGAAAAAGCCACAGACAGACATAACTGCAAAGTTTTCATCCTTTCATAATATTTCTTCTCTTTGCGGATAGCTGTCTTTCTTCTTGTGTGTTGTTTCATACTTTGTTTTTTCTTTTTCCGTGCTTCTTTCTCTTTCCACTCTCTCTTTTGTTCTGCTGTCATTTTATCCCAACCTTCTGGCTGTTTGATATCTTCTTTCTTTGTCTGGGGTCTCTGTCTTCCTCTCTGAGAGGTGTCTGACTCTTCATCTTCCTCACTATCACTTATGGGCGTGTCGGGCTCTTCTAAGTCTTCTGCCGTCTTAGCCCTTGCTTCGTCGTAAGGAAAATCCCTTTTGGCTTTAGCTGGGTCGGCTAATGCCACAGATACCATCTCTGCCACGTGGACAGATATCCCCTGCATGTGCTTCTGAAACTTGCTTGACCAAGGCCAAAAGCTTTGGTCGTTGCCCTCGAATATGGGCACTTGACTCAATACGTGCTTTGGCACGCTTGCCTCCTTGTCAAGGCTCATAACCAAAGTAATCTATCACTCAAACGCAGAGTTTAGGGAAGCTACCCCGCTAAGGGTAAAGAATAACCGAAGAAAAGACTTTTAATGACTTTGGGTCACACAAAATGTGGTGACCTTAACAGAATGGTAATACTCATTTGATTCTAGGCATTCCAGACTATGATTCGCGAATACTCTAGAAAGTGTCCTTGTCAGTCATAAAGGTATTAATAACTGTCCGGCCTATGAACTTGCCTATGACTAAGACTATCCAAATTACCGGTAAATTGACTAGGTGGAGTAACGGGTATTAATAGTACATTACAACGTTAACTCCCTACTCTCCCTATCTCGCAAATGAGTAAGAGAAATATGTGAAAATTACATACATATGGATCATATAAGAATACAAAGATATGATAATAACTTCAAAAGAAGTAATAACATAAATATGTGATAAATATATGAAAAATATATATGTGTATATATAATATATATTCACATATGATCATAATATGAAAACTGAAATTTGGAAGCGCTTCCCGTAAGGGGGTATATAAAAGTAACAAAAGTAATATAATATATATCACAATTACAAATATCTGTAATTATCAGCGGGTCTGGGGGTCGGGTAGATGCCCAGGGCCTATCAAGACATATAGTCTGATCAATCGCCCTTCGTCTACCTCTCCACCCCCAAGTTGGCCTCTTATCGATTTTTATGTATATAGTGTGGTTACAAAAAGGTTTACAGCATTTAAGCAATACAATCTATAAGGTAGTGCGTGTTCCCGAGCTTACGCCAGCACGGGAACACGCACATACTTAGCAAGTTTCCGGGGCCCGAATCAACCTTCGCCGCGGCGCTTCTCATCCTCCCCCTCAACTTTGTAAAATTATGCAACTGAATGGTTATTACAACTTAACGGGGGGGGGGGGGGAGGAGTGAGAAGAAAGGTGAAAGTCTAGGCATGTCATGCTCCCTTCGCCGTTTCCTTTCTCCATGCTTTCCCGGGTCTCTGACCCGCATTTGCTACCGCGCCTCAAACTTCTCGAGGTTGAGGGTCGGCAGCACTTGCAACAGCTCTGGTAACATGGGTCCACCCGCTCAAATCACCTATATCACTCCCCTCGATGTACAGTATGCGAGAAATATAATATACGAGAATTAATGCAATCCGCTTCTGAGAATATAATTATAAATGATCATACCCGGTACTTACAACGAGACTTTAACACCAAACTTTGTGAGAAATTCTTTCACCAACTTCACCGAGATTTGGTCAGCCAGGTAATTGAATTTCTCGTAAGTGAAATGTATTTTGGTAAATAAATCCGCGATGTTTTCCTCCGTCGGTACCGGAACAACTTGACAACTCCCTTCTTAACCAACTTTTCGAGCAGGTGGTACCTGACATCGACATGCTTGGTTCTGGACTCCCCTAACCCCCTTTCTGAGAGGATGATAGTCCCCTCATTGTCAGGGTGAAACCTCTTATGGGCAAACCGATGTCACGGAGAGACTGTCTTAAAGCAAGCAACTCCCTTACTGCTTCGTTAGCGGATACGGTCTCCGACTCAAGGGTAGATTGAGCTATTACAGTTTGAAGTTTAGAGAACCATGCCACCGGTGCCCCGTTGAAGAGAAAGATATACTCGGAACGGGACTTCCTTGTAACCTTTTCTCCGACAAATTCTGAGTCGACGTATCCCACGAGGGGGTGTTCGTCTATCACTTTTTCGACATTGGCGATAACGGGGACATTGAAAGCATTGACTTCTGTAGCTTCACATGAGTAAAGCTCAAGTGCCTTTTCTGCGGCCGATGGTCCTTCGGCCGGTCTCCATGATTTAGGGGGTTTAGGGACAAAGAACCCTTCAGTCAACATCTTGAGTAACCTCCTATCACCCCGTTTGAAATATAGGGCTCTCGGGGTCAATAACCATAGAAACATACGGTGAACCATGGCATAAGATATTTCAGGGGATGGGACTTTTTGTTTTGCAGCTATACTCAAAGGACAGATCAAGAGAGGTCGGGTGTGAACGGCAAGGAAGATAAGCATGCCAATCAAACATCTAAGGTCATATTTGAACAGACGGTGACCAACTTTCAGGGGGCCAGGGTTTTCTGAGGTGAAGGGGGTTTTAGCAGGTACCTCCTTCATATAATCTAACTCATTTAAAATGAGAAGTTCATATTTATTCGTTGATGCAGTAAAATCCCTTTCTCAGATTGGACAATCTGAATGTTCTTGAATTCCGTGGCCTTCCCTAAGTTTTGCCACCTGAAACCATGCTTCTATGCGTTTACAAGACTTATGTGTTTGGATTCATCAGCAGCATGCAGACCATCATCTACATGAAAAGAGAGAAGCTGCGTACTTATGGGGTCCTTGGCATGTTTGATAAAAGAAGCCCGGTCAAGGGAGAAAGTAATAAAAGCTTGCTTTCCGAGTAGCTCCTTTAACATCAAATCATACCATAACCTTCCCGCCTCAGGATGACCATAAAGGGCCTTCCGGAGGAGCCAGACAAAACCTTCTCTCTCAGAACCCGGGGGGGGGGGGGGTTTACATAGATGTCATAAGGCATTTTGGCATGTAAGTATGCGGTCACCGTGGTGAAGTCAATTAACCACAAGTCTATTCCGAAGCAGGCAGCATAGGCAATGATGAAAAGGATAGTGCGATGGTGGGCGGTAGGTGAGTATGTGCGTTTGGGATTATATTGCAATCCCGCTTTCAGGAGATCCCCCCTTAGGGTGATTCTAGCTTTATGATATTCGTCGCTCGTTCCCTGTTGCTTAACAGTATCTATCCATTTTAGAGGAATAATGGGAGTGCCTGACTTTCTCGCCTCGCTCTCTTCTCTCTATTCAAATGCTTTGAGCTCCTCTTGCTGTCTGACTTCTGTCTCTCTCGCTTGTCTCCTATCTTTCGGCTTCTGCACGACGGGAAATTCCGGAATTTGCTCGGTGACCAGACAATAATTGATTCTCCCTTCTTTCGCACAGACAGAGATATGTTTATTTCTGGTTCTCCCGTGGATTACGTCCTCCTGAGAAATGTTTCCTTGCTCATGAGACCTCCATCCTGGGGGATGTTTGTCTTTTTCCGCAGCTATCCTAACTCTCTCCCCCTCGGCATGGCCGAATGCACTAGTTACATTGGGGTCGTGGCGTGCCGGTTCGATAATAGCCTGCGGTACAAGAGAAGGGGGGGCTGCCCCTGAAATCTCGTACTTTAAGATCTCAGAATCTATTATTTTCTCCGTAACGCCATCATCAAACTTAACGTGGTGGGCTGGGAACCGTTTATTTCTCCTGACAACTGGGGCAGTCGGGAGTAACTCCCTTCCGCAAAACTAGAATCCCACTTACCCCCATAGGTGGACTTAGCCCACTCTTCCCCGCAAGCAAGTGCCGGGATCTGGACGATTCTCCCAGACAAAATAACTTTAAGTTTGGATTTTCTCCCCCTCTTTCCCACTTCCTTGACACCTTTCTCCCCCTGATTCATGCTCCCTATATCCCGTGAAGACGGAGTAGGGGGAATAAGGTCAGGGAGATTACTGAAATCTTGACTTTGGGCATCGTTTTCGTCACTATCGCTTGCAACGATCACCGAATCGTCATCACTTTCAGGTCCTTTCTGAAGTGTCATAGACGTAATGGGGGCATTCTCTGTACCTTCACTATTACTAGCAGCAACTACGGCAGGTGGGGTAGATGTACTATGTGTAGTTACTGGTACGTCGAAGCTAACATTCTCTTTTGGTGGTGTGTTAACTGGGGGCAGAACAGCAGAGGGTGTGGTCGATTTCCATCCGACCGAAAACATACCCTCCTCTGCTGTTCCTTCGAGGTCTTTGGAGGCCTCTCGTTTGCCCAGTCTCCATACATCGACATAACATCCCGGACATTACCGTGTATTATGCGCGCGACTGGATCATAAACACGATAATACCAGGTATTACGTTCGTAACCTAAAAAGATAACTTTCTTTCCTCTCGCCTTTCCGCCGCTGAGCCTTAACCTTCATCACTGCAGCACACCCAGTGGGGCGAAGGTGGTGTCGGTATGGTTTCCGGCGGTGAATGACTTCGAAAGGGGACTTACCCTGAAAGGGTCCTTTGGCTATCGGGAGGAGGTTGTTAATATAAGTGGCGTTTCTTTCCATCTCCGTCCAAAACTTTGGAGGGAGCTCAGCATCGCTGAGCATCGCCCTTGCAGGCCCACCGTTGGTTTGGTGGGACCTCTCTATCTTTGAGACTGCCTGTTTCTCCGCGGTTGGAGCCTCAATTAAGATAGGCTGATTAACATTAACCCACTCCTGAAGTATCATATCGACCATATTCTTGGTCATAGGTAATAAATTTGACTTTCCGGTTTGTATGTCTTTCAAGGAAAGCAACGGCCTTAATAAAACACGGAAAAAATTCATTCTTATGACGTAAATAATAGTCGAGCTCGAAATTTGAAGCGAGACATTTGACAGTGAATTTGTATTGCTTACCATCCCATGATTTCGTATTCCACCATCCTTGTGTGTCCATTGAAATATGAACCCCGGAATGACGTTCAACAATGTGATGGTTTTCGTGGAAATGGGGTGCTTTCTTTATCTTATTCCTTAAACAGTACTCGCACTTCATAATCCTTTCTCGCCATCCTACCCCTACTATATTTACCTCCATATAGTGAGCCATTCTTTCCATAGCCTTTACCCCTCTATGCTTACACATTCGGTGGAAGACGGTGGCGTGTATATGCTCACTATGTGTGGGTCGGACAACAGGATTCAATGCTTTTGACATTCGGCAACCAACATCATGTTCTTGAGTTCGTGAGGTGTGCGAACATACATCATTTGGCATGACCAAGCAACAAGCCAAACTCTGTGAACAATCCTCACCCTTCTCCGTATTTGTTTCGCAAGACAACGGGACATATGATTTACTGTCGCGACACCCATCACATAAACATGGGACATCATTGCAACATACATCCTTGTACACGGGAAGGGTTGTTGGTTGTGTAGGACGGCGAGGGGGAAGTCAGAATGTGACGGCGGAGGACGATGATCCCTCTTTCTCTACCTTCACATTCTGCTTTTCGAGAGGGACTGGTTCGTATCGTTGGTTTGGGTCTAGAGGGGGCATTCCCGGGGGATCAAAGACGAACAGGCTGTTGGGCAGAGATCTGCCCCTAGCTACAATCTGTTCTTCATCGATATGGATTGGGGACTTGAGCACAAGCACCTGGTTGTTTTGATGGACTACCGCCAGTCCTTGTTTCAACCAAGCAGAAGTGGCGACTAAACCGTAACTCAAGTGAGGGTTGTATGTCGTGTGTGAATCACACACCTGAACCGGTTCTCCGTTTGCTCCAGAGAATTTCATTAAGACTTTCCCTTTGTACTTCGTCTTAATACTCCCTTTCGCAATTTTGAAATTTTGAGGGTTATGCTTCAACCTCACGAATACATCCTTATGGGGTGATTGGGACTCACTAGCCCCACTATCGTCTACCCAAACCATCCCCGCCATAGTCTTTTCTGGTGTCTCTCCCTCATCTCCCTCGCTCTCATGCATCATTATGGCGCAATCTTTCTCAGATGGGGGTGAGATGTTTGAGGTGGGGTTGGGCAATGTGCTAGGTCTTGATGGAGGGATATCTCGTACGTTCTCCCCCTCTATCCCTATCCTTTGCAGGTATTCCCGGTATTCCAGTAATCGAGTTCTTAGATGAGGAAATACCGCAACGAGCCCCCTCGCAAAAGGGTTGTTCCATTTGTGGGCCACGGAAATAACGAAACTTTCAATATCCATGTAGAGCTCAAGATAGAACTCGTTAACTTCCCCGTCTCTTCCGGTAATAAGAGAATCCCTCACCTCTATCTCTCTAGCACCCTCTGCTAACGCACCGAACAGTCTGTGTATCTCTCCAATAGATGGTATTTCTCCATTTCCCCCTGTTATCACCATCTTCCCCTCATCCCATCTCCATGCGACTGTGGGGTCTCTCCTAATCCTATCTCTCTCTAACTCTCTCTCCCTCCCTTCATACAACTCGCTAGGTGCAAGGCGTGGTGAAGGGGAATGCGTGATACGACGAACAGACAATGGGCGTGCTCTTTTGTTCTCCCCCTCTTCTCCCAGTGCCTCATCCTCAACGCTCTTACTCATCTCTTTCTTAGAGTTTGAGCATTGTACAGATGATGCAAGAGAAGGAGAGGAAGACTTTTGAGGAGTAGCATAAGAGATGGTTCATCATCGTCTTCGTCTGTCATCGTCTCTCCCTCACCTCTCTCTTCTTTGGTTGTTTCTCCCTACTGCAGCCTCAACGTTCTTACTCGTTTCAATGTTTGAGTCAGAACGTTGTACAGTTGAAGTAGGCAGAGTGTGTTTTGTGAGAGAAGATGATGAAGCGCTAGAGCTATGAGAGGAGACATGCCTGGGTGGTGATGTGTATTAGGAAGATGACGTCCTCCGTCCGCAAATGGGGAGATGGAGGTCAAGGCTGTTTTGAGAGAGAAACTGATCATTACAGGTAGGGCAAATCCAGCTCGTGATAGGATCAGACTGAGCAGGGGGGGGGGATATTTCATCTGTTCTAATCCACTGACGTATAATCCAGTCCATAGGGGCTACCATTAACCCAGAGTGCCATGGTGTACCCCCCGCGTTCAGCTGTGCCCTAGCTACTGCTAATAAGTCTTCCCTATTTCGCTCACAGCCGATATGGTGGGAACAAAAATCACAACCCCGTTTTTCCATCCTCTGGGCACATTCGCCACCTGATCTGGTTTTGCCCCGGGCGGCCCCTAGTTTCCATGAACAACGTGCATTGTTTTCGTTAAACCCTTCACATTGTTTTGAATTTGAAACAATGGTCGCACTTCCCCTGATGGGGTGTGCCCACAGATTAAGCAACGGTCCATCGTCCTAACGTAAGTGAAAATAAATAGAATTCCGGGACTTCATTAGGACCTTCCTGTATCCTCCCTTGACACGACGAAGCCCCCATCCCTCCTCCATAGGGTATATTACCCCAAGAGGTGTGGGGTCGCCCACCATGTCAAGGGAATTGACGAAGCGGTTGTCTTTCAGGAGAGGAATAAAAGGAGTAGATCGAGGGACACGAGGGGGAGCAGACATATCTTGTCCGTGCGTGTTGCTCTTTTCCTTCTTGTCCTTCAATTCTGATGTGTGGGGTGGCGGTGGTCGTTGTTCAAAAGAGGAAGTGGGTGGGGTGTTGTCGAGTCAGGGATTTCGTTCTTCTTCGTCCGTTTCCTCTCTCTTCATCATATTTATACTTAACAATTGTGATTGATGTACCCTATTTCCCCTACTCCCTCCTCACCTCCATCCTCATCATGAGTACTAGACTCTTCGTCTGAATCATGAGCTTCGGACTCCTCTTCTTCTTCTTCAGAACTACCAGAAGAAGAGGAGTCAGAACCTCCTGCGTTCACACTAATCGACTTTGTCTTTGCTGTTTTCTTCTTGATGAAATCAGATGATTTCAACTTCCTTTTCTCCTTCCCTACCTCTTTCTTCTGTCGCCTCATCTTTCTCTTCCCTTTACTGCCCTCCTTATTCTTATCTGTCCTAGTCAGACTCAGCTCTCCTACTCCTTTTGCTAAGTTGACTATTCTTGCTGCCTTCTTCCTTATGGTGCAATTCACCGGGACATGTCCGTCTCGAGGGCACTCGGGAAGATTACAGGGGACAATCAAATCTTGATTTGATGATCCCCATGACAGTTGTAGCAACCTCGGGGTACTTTACCAGCTTGGTTTCCCATAAGGTTGACTGTTATGGGGTCGCTTTTAGTTCCCACCAGATGAAGTTTTAGACGAAAGGGAACGGAAACCGCACCCTGACGAGTAAAGTTTCTTCATTTTGTTTTTGGATTCCTCTGTTTGAGCAACCTGTTCAATTACTTTTACAAAGGATTCCCAACCCGGTCGTTCCTCCGGAAGGAGGCTGGTGACCTTGTTGCGAAAACTGTCGAACTCGGGTGTTCGATCTTTTTCATGACCGTTTCTATCTTTACGAGTTCTGGGTATGGGACTTTCGTAACTGACTCTTGATCAGCAATATTGCTGTGAAAGAGAGTCAACCAGGGTCTTACGTCTTGAACCTTTTGGGGTAAGAAAGGTCAAGGAAGTCTTGTCTTTCTTTCCATTTGACAAGGTCAAGACCTCCATATCTCTTCCTCAGTGCCATGAAACACCGCTGTTATGATCACAGACATAGCTTCCTTGTCCTTAGAGCAGGACTGAATTAAGAGAGCAAAGATAAATCGGTTATGTTTCAGTCTATCTCTTTCTTCAACCTGCTGGTAGTACTTAGTTGTAGCAAAAGATGCAATAAGGGGGTTTGGTCTAGATGCGGTAGTTAGTATAGGGACCGAACTCTCCTCAGGCTCTTTATGCTCTGCAGTTTCTGGGGAAGAAGAAGGATCAGGCAAAGCAAAACTAGTTCTAACGTCTTGTTCCTTTTTGACAGGTAAGGCAGAACTGGAGGAAGAGCTGGTAGGTTCTTTCTTTACAGCAGCTGTAGGTTTCTTACTCTCTGTCCTGTCCTGACTCTCGTCCTCGCTATCTCCGGAAGGTGAAAGAGGTGGTTCAGTAGGTAGATTGAAAGAAACTGTCAGCTTTGCTTGTGTAAACAGAGGGTGTCGTTTGTGGGGAGGTAGCTCCCCTATCGCTAAGGGATCATAGATCGCCAGGACAGCAAGGAACCCATATTCCCAACTATCCCAATCTGGGTCTCTGCTGTTAAATGGCGGTGGATCCACTTTAAACCCTCTGTTCATCGACATTCCAAACATGGTGTTTGCCATGTTGGACCAAAGTGCGGAAGGTAGGAGCTAAACTCAGCTACCAATAAATTCCTACAATTAAGTAGAAATGGAGGAATAGTTATTAGGGATGAAATGAGTTGGTGTGTCTATGCTATGGATAGACACGTTTGTGGTGGGTGCCTTCTGCCTACCCACGGGATGATGTCGACTGTCTGCAGCACGTCGATCCTCGCACTTTTCTGTTGAAGGCCTAATGCCTCTCCTTTCAGACTAAGTGCAACTGATTAAAGCTGTTGGCGCAGAGTTCGCTAATCAAGGCTCGATAACCTGTTAGACTACTGTTATTAATAAAGCAATCTATGATAGCAACTACACTCTCAACATACTACAACAAATTTAATGAGAAAAGGCGCCAACAGACGCGCCACGTAACTTGACTGGCCGGATCATAAGTAATGGCTCTAACGACACCGTTACTCCGATACGGCCGGTCCATAACTATTAATTAATTGTTAGTTCCAACAGTTCCCGGGCCAACGAAAAAATCAATGGTCGGAAATATGTGATACGGTTCAAACTCATATGAACCATAGCTTTAAAGTTAATGCTATAAATATATAAACAACTTGAAAACAGTTTTTTTTAAAAACACTATGGTGAAATTTATCAAAAAATGTCAAAAAATCATACTGAGTATGTTGGGAACCACTTCAAGTTACGATCTATTAATATCATTCCACCAAAGGGTTTTTGGTTGGTGATCTGGTGTAGCCTCCGAAGCCTATCTTTCCCCCCAGATTTGACATAAAAATTCATGTTGTTCACGCCGGCCCTCACATTTTTATATTGCAGTGGCCAAATTTTGACTGATTTTTGCGGTGTTGATTTTTTTAAGAGATTGTGAATTTCTCCATGTCAAAAATGCCGGGTGTCTGTGCACTCGTTTTTGTTGTTGATATTTGTAGCTCCTTGTATGTTTGGTGGTCTTCGCTTTTCAAGGATAGTTCAATAGGATACTCATTCAAGAACACTTGTAAAAATTCAAGTTTGTTCAATAAAATTCCTCTTCTGTGCGACTGGCAAAATTACTTGGTGTTTGGTGGTATTTTTTTGCAATGAAAAAATAGAAAATTATGTTTTGTGATTAGACATCAATTTGTATATAACTACAAAATGTCTTAATATGTTTGCATACTTAATCCACGTAAGTTCACCAAGCCTGTCCTTGGTAATTTAAATAAACAATCAGATTTCACACAGCAATTTTTCGATGGTATGTCTGACCAAAACATCACTTTGAAATTCGATGAGAGCGCATCGCTCCTTTCAATTTTATTGTTGAAAATGATGTTTTTGTTTATTGTGATGCTATTCCAAACCTCAAAACATGTGCACAGACCTGCTGAAGTGCACACAAGGTCACTTTTTCGTGCCTCAAAAAATGTATGGTTTTATATTTTTATACCGTGACATGAAAAATAAGCTACAGAAATTCAGGGAGATCCGTCTAGTGAACATAGGAGTTAAATTGTCTACTTTCCAGCTGCATTTGATAAATAATATAACTTCTACAATGATTTTTTTATTTTTGGTTTGATTCATTACGACCGTTTTTCACTTTGAAATTGCTCACCGTGTATAAATGATATTTTAATAAAAAGTATATACATATGTTTATTGAAGCTTAGTGAACTATGAGTCCCTTACTCATCAGAAACTAGTTATGTTTATGGGATCCTCTGACACCATTTTTCTAGCATTATTTCGACAGCTCCACCAAATACCCAGTAGAATTTCCAATGCAATCGTGAAACTTCACGCTCAAAAATGTTGGGGCCGGCTTGACCATGAAATTTTTGATGTTGATTTTTGAGGTAAGTTTTGAACGTCTTACACTAAATTTCTTTTGTCACATTACTAGTTCAATATTAAAATATTATGTTTCCAAAAAAAAAATAGACTGCAAAACTTTGTTTAATTTTTGAAGGGGAGCTAACTATATATGTGGTTAACATTTAGTCCGTCAACATAATACACAACACCGCCGACCCTGGGAACTGCCACCGTTAGACTAATTTATAATAATAATCTGCAATAAACCAGCTATGAAACAGTGCAGAGGTCTGCAGTAGAGCTTTATTAAGAAAAAGGCGCCAGGGAAGGCGCGCAAATACTGGCTGGGCCGGACATAAGTAATCATCATGGCTCTAACGACACACATCTGTTACACCAATTTAATAATCTGCAATAAACCAGCTATGAAATGCCGAGGTCAGCAGTAGAACTTTATTGAGAAACCTTTGAAAAGGCGCCAGGGAAGGCGCGCAAATACTGCCACCTGCTGGGCCGGACATAAGTAATGGCTCTAACGACACACATCACATATGCCGGACCATACTGACTAACCTAATTAATTATATTCAAATAGGTCTAACACTCCCCCTGGATCCAAGTAATTTAAAGTCATTCTCAAATTGACTACAGGTCCTAATATTAATATCTGTTCTGTGAAAGTTATAAAAACACAGACTCAAAACATACTAGTGATACTCTTACCCTCACTCTCTCCAAGAGAAGGTGACGATGGTGGCTACCCGGCTTGCTGAGGCAAGTATGAATCAATTAGACTACATCATAGTACAGGGCAGCAGAGTCCCCCCAGGCCTGAGATAATATACCCATCTGTGCTAACCCATCCAAAGGTATGACTAGTCTGAACTATGAATAGTCTATCTATCCTGTAGTATGAATTTATAAATTTGGCAGCGCTTCCCGTGGAGAGGGTATAAAATGGAAAAAAAATAATATGATATATAGACAAAGACACTATATCTGTAATTACCAGCTGGTTTGGTACATCCGAACTGACTGCCGGATCGTGGTCTCCTACATTCCTACGTAGGCACGTTCACCGATCAGTTCTGAGTTCGCGACTCCAGATTAGCCTCTTAAAAGTTTTATTTTCGCTTGCCAATTACTTACTTAATGTTAATAATAATTCATATTATGAGGCTCTTGATCCGGTCAGCAGGTGGCCCTTCGTCGACGCTATGCGCATAGGACCTGGTCAAAAATCAACCTATATGTGTATATATCGGCAAATATGTTAGAAGCGAGGGTCCTCCTGTTGATTGTACGCGCTCTCCCCGTCCGCGGTTTAGCCTCCAAACTACTCAACTGATGCCCTTTCATGTTGATGATGGCTGCCACGCCGCATCTAAAGAGAGACACATCAAAATGGTGAAAAAGTTCGAAAAGAGGTTTCCGGTGGGAAAGGCTACTGAGTTCAAAAACACATCCAGATCGTTCAAACTGGAAAAGGGATTGCGTTGCACCAGCGCAAGTATGAGTTGCTAATCTTAGAAGAGCTGTGCTATATGAATGAGATACCGGCTAAAACGCCGTTCACTTCCGATAGCCCCGCCCTCTGAAAAAGGACCACCGCCTTATACGCTATGATCTTCGATGCCTTATTGGCATACTCATATTTTTAGCAGTCCATACAAGGCCGTTACTCATATGCACTCTAAGCTTTGCGGCAAAATCACAAGTTCCCAAACAAGAGGTGTCCTACGCCATGTTACACCGTATGTTTTTGTGGCTTTTGACAACGCGAGCGTTATTCTTCAGGAAAGGGAACCGAACTTTACGAAAAATGTTCGAAGCTAATTTCTCGGTTCCTAAAACTCCGGAAGTATGGAAACTTGACTAGGAATCTTGCGCAGCGGCTAATGCAATCGACGATATCGTCGGAAAACCTACAATACCCGAAATGGAAATGTTCAGTGTATCAATTATCGCTAACGTAGGATTAACATTATCGCGGAACAACCGGTAGTAGGATTTGCAGACTCGGATTTGCGGGGGATAAAACTTCTCGAAAGTCAAGGTCAGGATACGTTTACTTATTCAACAGTTTCGTGCTTTTCTAAGCTGCAATCCGTAGTAGCCCAATCTACGTTAGAGTCAGAAACGGTTTGGGCTAATGAGGCGGTTAGGGAACTTCTCGCGATACAACAAACTTTACGAGATATCGGAATAAATCTTAAAGGTCCTACCCCTCTCTTCGAGGATAACGAAGGAACGGTATTATTATCGGAGAGAGGGCTGGGGGAAGCTAGGACCAAACACATAGAGGTTAGGTATCACTTATTAGCACAACTCGTGAGGGAATGAAAGGCCAAACTATTCCGGGTACCCACAGAGGAAAATATCGCGGATGTATTTAACAAAATACATTTTACGGTAGAAAGATTCAATTATATTGGCAAAGATGATCTCCGTTGTGTTTAGTAGGGAGAATCGCGCTAATCTCGGGAAAAAACCCGATCGATTCTCGTATTGAACCTTTCGGGAAAGGATTATCTTTCTGGACTTATTATAATTCCGGAGTATGTGAATATAATAATTTCTCGCATATTACATTATGAAGCACATAGGCCGGTGAGAAGGTGAAGTGGGTTACTCCCATGCTTTACAAAAGAGGCTCGATCTAACGTAAGGGGTTTGAACTCTAGCTCAGTCGTAAGCTCTCCATACAACAGGTCGTACCATAACCGCCCCGACTCCGGGTGCCAGTACAAGGCTTTCTTTAGGAGCCAAATGTACCCTGCCATCTGAAATTCTGCCGGCGGTTTGACGTATATGTCATACGGGATTTTTGCGTGTAGATAGGCGGTCGTGAAGTCGATCAACCATAGGTCTATCCCGGCTGCGTGAGCTATCATGAGTAAAATAGTCCTATGCTGGGGGAGTATGTCTTTTTAGGGTTATACTGTGCATAAGCTTTCAGGAGGTCCCCTCTAAGGGTTATACGGGCTTTATGGAATTCGTCCGCAGTACCTTGTTGTTTTACCGTGTCTATCCATTTTACCGGAATAATGGGTGTGCCCGACATTTTAGCTTCGCTCTCTTTTCGCCAAAGGAACGCCTTTAGTTCTTTGAGCTGTTTGAATTCTTTCTGTCTAGCTTGTTTACGGTCTTTCGGTTTTTGTACTACGGGGAATTCCGGGAATTTCTCACTTACTAGGCAATACTCCGCTCGGTCTTCCTCCCGGGCACATACCGTAATATGAGCGTTCCTTATCCTTTTTCCCGTGATAATGTTCTCACCCGAAATTTCTCCTTGTTCGTGTGATCTCCATTCTGGTCTATGCTTAGCCCTCTGCACCTCCACCCTCTCTCTCTCCCCCTTGGCAAATGCAAACTCGGAAGTGACATCAGCCTCAGGGCTAGTGGCATCGGGTTTAGGACTAGTGATGGTGACATCGGACTCAGTGTTTGTGTTGGTCGATTGGGGTGGTGTCATACTGGCCTTGGGTATTGGCGCTGTTCGCGGCGGGACTTCGGCGTATTTGATGATTTCCGAGTCTAATATCTTATCCGTGATACCGTAGTCAAAGATGACATTCTGCGCGAGAAATCTTTTGGATTTACGGGTAACTGGCGCAGAAGGGACTGTCGCTGTCCCCCTCCGCATCGCGGTTTCCCATTTATCCCCGTAAACTTGTTTGGCCCACTGTTCACCAAAAGCTCTTGCCGGAATTTCCATGTGACACCCCGGATAATTTCGGCCTTTCCTTGGGCTTACGCCCCCTTTTTGTGGTCTTCGTCTCCCCCTGCTCTGCACTCGGTTGAGTGCCCTTCGGACTCGGAGGCGCTAAAGGAGGTGGTTCCGAGACCTCGACAAAACTGTTATGGTCAGCTGGCGGATCAGTGGGGGCGACTCTTCGGTAGGGGGCGACTCCTGAGAAAGGGTTGGTCCGAAAGAGAGAGGTCCGACTAGGGGGGTTCCTCCCCCTGCCGGAATCTCCTCCCCGGGTCCTTCCCTGAAACGATACCTTGATTTTCTGGGGTCTGTGACGTTTGTTGTGGCAACGACAACTGAGGGGGGGCATATGCCAGTTTACTGAGAACATCTTGCCTGAGATGTCGTCTCTCTCCAGAGATTTTGATGCCCCTCGCTTGCCCAGTTTCCAAAAGTCAAATACAACATTACGGACATTTACCGTATATTTTCCTTGCAACCGAATCATATACCCGATAATATCCGTTGTTCCTTTCATACCCGAGAAATACGACTTTCCTCCCCCTCTCGCCTTTTCCCTCCTAGCAACAACCTTCATGTATGCCATACACCCGACAGGGCGTAAATGGTGCAACAGGGGCTTGCGCTTGTGAATGATCTCGTATGGGGACTTCCCTTTAAAAGGGCCATGGGCGAGTGGTAAGAGGTTACCAAAATAAGTTGAGGCAGCTTTTTCTGTCTCCGTCCACATAGATTCAGGGAGCTCGGCATCACTAAGCACAGCCCTTGCGGGCCCACCACACGTTTGGTGTGCTCGTTCGATCTTAGCTACCGCCTGTTTCTCCCCTTTTGGGGCCTCCAAGAAGACCGGTTGATTTCACGTCAACCCAGGTCTGAAACTCTTTGTACTTCCCGTATTCCTGATCACACGTGAGGAATTTCACTTTCTTCCCTGTATGCCGTTCGAAGAAGGCAACGGCCTTGAGGAAGCATGGGAAAAACTCATTTTTGTGCCTCAGGTAATAGTCGAGCTCAAACCCGGACGCGAGACATTTGACGTTGAACTTGTAATTCTTACCGTCCCATAAGATTGTGTTCCACCAGCACTGGGTGTCCATAAATATACGAATCACAGGGTGGCGTTCTACCACATGGTGATTGCATTAGAAATGGGGTATCTTCTTTATCTTATTTCTTAAACACCACTCACACGGTGACCTCATTATTCGTTCTCTCCACTCTTTCCCCACTATCTTTACTCCCATATACTTAGCCATCCGTGTCATGGTAAACAGGTAGGTTGGTCATTTGAGAGAGATGAGATGTTGACGTCAAGCGTGTACCCCCCAAGTCCGACGTGTTGTCATCGTCAGACCCTGGAGCCTCGTCCGTTGTAGGCATAGTGGTAGGACGATCAATGGGATCGTATCATTCGTTGGTGTCAAGTGGTGCGGTGCCTGGGGAATCAAACACCGTTAAGTTGTTAGGCAGTGCTCTCCCCCTGGCCACAATCTGATCTTCCTCTATGTGGATTGGCTTCTTAAGCACAATGATTTGATTGTTTTGGTGTACGACTGCAAATCCCTTGCGTACCCATGCTGAGGTAGCAACTAATCCGTACTTCAAATGTGGGTTGTCGTGTGTGCATCGAGGACACTCACTTCCTCCCCATGTGCTCCCGATAGGTTCATTATAATTAGGACCTTGCCCTTGTACTCAGTTCTAATAGTCCCTTTCGCTATGCGGAACTTCTGTGGGGCCCTCTTAAGGTTGATAAAAGTGGTTTTGTCTGGCGACTGTGTCTCGCTCGCACCACTATCGTCTACCCACAATATGCTACTGTTGTCGGTTTTGTTATTTGTTTGGTTGTCAATCATCATAATAGAACATTCAGCGTGTTGACTGTTCTGTGTTTGTTCATGTGTGGTTGTGTCTGTGTCCTGTGTGTTCTGGAGTTCAAGGGGAGGAGGCAGTTCAAGAGGAGGAGGCTGTGTGTTTGTCAGTGGTTCGTTCTCCTCTGGCGGTGTTACGCCACCTAACACTGCCTCGAGTCCTTCGATCTCTTTTACCATGTAGGGAAAGGACGAGACGATACCGTGAGCAAAAGAGTTGTGTGTTTTGTGGCTAGAGTTATATCACAGTCATGCATGGTGTAATACATTTCTGTGTAAAACTCGTCATACTCCCCTTCCTTATTCACGATCAAACCGTCTCTCACCGTTCTGTTCTTAAGCCCTTGTGAGAGAGCATTGACTAGTCTTTGTAACTCTTCAATGGGAGGTAGTCCTCCGCCACTCAACACTCGTTTACCCTCTTTTACCCAAACGCCGCCTCTTTCATCGCTACTGGGCACGATTGATAGGTTGTCTGTGGTCTCTACCGGCTGTCTTTCTAACGTGGCCGACGATGGTCTAAATGAAGCTGAAGGTGCGTGCGACACACGATACACAGATTGGGTGGACGACACAGCAGCAGGTTGTACAAGAGTGATGTGAGGCAGGGACGACACAGGCAAGGAAGGTACAGGCAGCTCAACTTCCCCTACTACTCCCCTACTGCTCCCCTTACTCCCCCTACCCCCACTCCCCCTACTCCCTCTATGCGTGTAGTAGTAGTAGTAGTAGTAGTAGTAGTAGAGGTAGGAGTAGCATTTGTGGTGCTTGGTTGGACAGGGACGACATGTTCTCTCCACAATGTGACAGCAGAAAACAAAGTGGTAGGTTCATAATACATAGCATCATAAGGGGGAAGTAAACCAAAGTTCAGTTTTTCCCTATACTTAGCTAATATCTCCTCCCTCTTCCTCTTTTGTCCAAGGTGGTGTGTGCAGAAGTCATGGTCCACTAATCTAGCCGCACACTCCCCACCTTTTGCACCTTTTCCATAACTAATAATATCCTAACGCTATACCGCTTCTTTATCCGTAGAGAGTGCAGTCTTGGTAGTTGAGGTTGCATCCTACCTTCCGCCCGTGTCATGCGAACATTACGTATCACGATTCTGACTTAGTTAAGATGAGACTAGACCCTCCAAAGTATGATCACGGAAAAGAATGGGAGCTGTTTGAATACACCTTCACGTCAGTCCTAGGTCAGCACCCAGAAATACTTTCTATGATCCCAGGCTTTGAGTCTCATCCCTTAGCCAAACCCCTACAACTACTTAAACCCCCTGAATCTCCTATAGCTACTAACGCACCATTCATGTCGCCTAAGTTGGAGGAGGAAGAAAGAGAGGAGGAAAAGGAGGCAGTAGTGAAAGTAGAAGGTGAAGCTAAGGCAAAGAAAAAAGAAAATCAAGAAACAACAGACACACAAACTGCATCTGCACCTATCACCATCATACCTACGGAACAAAAATCCGGGGTACCAGTAGTAACAGGGAAAAGTAGATCACCGTTATTTGCACTGCAATTCACTGCCAAATATTATGAGCAACAACTAAAAGAAAAGAAAGCTAGGTTGAACAGACTACAATACGCTTTCTTACTTCAGTCGTGTGCTCATGACAAGAAGGTGATGACCATCATGAGGCAGGGAGACACGGATGGTGTAGTATGTTTCCTGGCCCTCAAGAAACGTTATGGGGGTCTTGACCTCATAATGTCTGAAGAGGACCAGGAAAAACTTTACCACTCCTACCATAAGAAAGATAGTGAAGTAAACAGTTGGCTAGCTGACTACCTTACTACCGTAAAGACGCAGGAGAAGACTATGGGAACGATACCAGAGATGATGAAGACTGGCATGATCATGAAGAAGCTAAAACACCTACCTCCTTTTCAGGCATACTATCGTAACACCTGGTGTTTCCTACTGCCAACTCAAAGGCCTAAGTTGCCTTAATTTCTCAAGATTGTAGAGCAACTAGCGCTAATCAATGTATCTTAGGCCAAAGTGCGTAAACTTTACGGTCCCGGAAGCTCTAAGAGTGACCCTATAGGTATCAACACAGTGGCAGGGGCAGCTCAGGGTAAGAGTAAGAGTAAGTTGTCACAGACTGCACTAGGCCACTATGGTGAAGGAGAAGATAGTATGTGTTAGCTTGTGTTGGAACTGTCTATCCCCTGACCATAAGATAGCTTTCTGTCTTGTGAAGTGTTAACTGAAAGACTGTCCTAATGACGGACATGGCCCCTTGAAATGCCCCATAAGGAGAAAGGCTAGGATCTCTGAGAGAGGGTATGTGAAGGAAAAAGGAGAGGCCAGACAGAGTGAGAGGACAGACAGACACAAGAAGAGTGAAAGAAGAAAAACGAAGGCAGCAAGGGAGAAAGACGAAAGCTGAAAGCATCTGACTTCATTATTCGCCGCCCCCAACCTCTACGAACACCGGACACCCGTGTCAGGCACTGCTACCTCACACTGTTTGCTACTTGTAACGTGACAGCTATCTATACGTACCGGTTTGCCGTGTAGGTTGAGGGGTGGGCCACCTATTTCACTCAAGGTGACGGGTTTGTACCCTTTCACGAAGATTTTTACGTATCCTACCCTAGTACGTCTGATGGCCCAGTTCTCTTCCAATGGTATGATTTTCTTGAGAGGGGTTGGGTCGCCAGCCATATCCAGGGAGCTCATAAATTTATTCTCGTGAAGGGGTGGGATAGTTGGGTGCAAGTGGGTGTGGAGGCGTTTTGGATAGGTGCTGCATGTCCTTTCTGTTCTCCCTTACGCACACTACCCTCCGCTCTCCCCCCTCTACTTCCTGTGCCAGGTGGCTTAGATGCCTGAGATAAAAGTGGGTTAGGTGAAGGGGGGGGGGGGTCGTCTTTCTCCTTTTCTCTGTCTGTCTCTTCTCCCTCTCTCTCCATCATCATAATGACCATGTGATGTATGTACCCCAGCTGACCATCTACTTCTGAGTCTTCATCAGACTCAGAAGGAGACTGGTCAGGTGGGTTCATGTCTTCTTCTTCTTTGCTTTCTGAGTGGGAGGGTGAGTCAGAAGAGTCAGAGGATTCAGCGTTTAAGCTTATCATCTTTTTCTTTTTTAGGTGGCAGCCTTCCGCACAGTCCACCAGTTCTATGCTGTCTGGTGGTAGCCTTCCGCACACTCACCAGTCTGGTGGTAGCCTTCCGCACACTCACCAGTTCAGCTTTTGGTGACAGCCTTCCGCACGTTCACCAGTGCGTTCGTTCGGTGGTCCTTCCGCACACCCGATAAAAAAACTATAAGTTAATACAGTCTACCAGACCCGGCGTTCACGCTACAAGGCTCTATAACCTGTTAGACTAATTTAATAATCTGCAATAAACCAGCTATGAAATGCCGAGGTCAGCAGTAGAACTTTATTAAGAAAAAGGCGCCAGGGAAGGCACGCAAATACTGGCTGGGCCGGACATAAGTAATGGCTCTAACGACACATCACATATGCCGGACCATACTGACTAACCTAATTAATTACATGAATAGTGGACAATTTATTAATAATGTATTTAGTCATACCGGCCCACCCCAATGATAATGACCTATTTTACCTATATCACTCTAAGTGTAACGGTGAATTCAAAGCTTTGGCGGTTTGGGATTGTGGCGCTTAATGACGTGTTGAGATCGTCCATCTCTAATAAAGTAAAGTACGACCCTCTCGTTGTCCAGTGGATTATGAGCCTTGGCAGCGCTTAGAAGACTCTAAATTGACTCTGGCACTGCAACCTAGCTGAAGGAGAAGACCATCGCCGACTGGGAGCCGACTGTCAAAGGGTTGGTGTCATTCCATAAATTGACACACAAGAAGGGCTTACAACTTTTTGCAACACTGTGGTTGCGGAAAAACACATCGTTCGATACCGTAGGCTGTCCACGTTTTGGTTAGGTGAACGGCGCCGTGCCGGGGAAGAGGTTGGCAAGCAAATCAGTCACTGGTCTGCTACAACAAGCTCAAGGAAAAAGGACAGTAAGACCTTATGAGTTTTAGCACTCTTAGAGGCACAGACAAGACTCGAGGGAAAGAAATAACTGCAAGAGGACAATATGATGGGAGAACCCCATTCAAGACTTTCAAGTTCAGAGGGAGATCGTTTTGGCCTTGGGTGGCAAGGGACTTAAAGGGGCACTGAAGCCCCCAGAAAAACACATTAGGATAGTGCATGAAGATAATGTAAGTGCTCTGCACAGCAAGGGAAACAGTCCCCAATTACATGTGGAGGTGGGGAGAGAGAGAAAGAAACAAACCAGCAAGAGGGAGAAGAAATGTAGGGTTGAGAGAGGAGGATAGGAAGCTGAGTTAGAGTCAGAGTCAGGCCCGGTCAGACAAAGAAAACCTTGAATCTTATTTTACTGAGACAGAAAGGCAGTCTGTTTTAGGGGAAGATAGTGTTAAGAGAGAGCAAAAGGGAGGAGAAGAGCAGGTGGAGAAGAGGGGCCTGGGAGGGGGAGTAGTCAGCCTTCACCTACTTATTCCACACCAGCAACTACAACAGTAAAGACAGAGCAAGGAGCAAGTAGAGAAAAGAGAGAAGGAACAAAGAATGATAGTAGCATATGAGGAGAGTTTGGAGCATGAGATGAAAAGGCAGAGAGAGAGGAAGCGTTTTCGTTTGTGTCTGACAAGCTAGTAGGTAAAGCCAAGACGATTGTGGTGGACTTGGTGAGAGACACCTCACCAGACTGTGGTCAGAACTTGCACATTGTGTGTTCAAGACTGACCAAAAGGTTTGGTAAGGTGAGTGAGGAGGATCTGCAAGATAAGATAAATGCGATGAATGCATGGACGTTTGATGAGGGATGTGATTATGCTCTGCAGTTTGATGCGTTTGTTGCGTTAGATGAAGAGCTAAAGGAAGTAGGCCATAAAACACCCAAAAGAACGAAAGAAACTATAATCACTAATGCCTTACAAAACCCTGAGGTTTTGTAAGCGTCAGAGGGGGTGAGGAAGGATTGGGGAGGATGGATGAGCACGCTGAAAATAAATAAGAAGCAGCATGCATGGTCGTTTGAAGAATGGCGGGGGGAGTTGGAAGAAAGAGCATTGGAGACAGGTAGGAACAAGGAGAGAGAGAGAGAGAGAAGAAGATGAAGAAAGAAAAAGCACACGCAGGAAAAGATGCCAGCAAAAGAGAGAAAGGGCAGAGAGGCGTTTGTTTTTGGTTAGAGTGGATGCAAGTGGGGGGATGAGTGTCGTTTTGCTCATACAGAGGAGCCAGTCACTATGCGTAGTGTGCCTGGGGTATGCTATATGTTTGAAAAGTCAGGCAGCTGTGATAGATCTAACTGTAGGTATAAATACACCAACACTAACAACAGAAAGGGGGAGGGAAAGGAACAGGAACGAGAAAGAACACAGCCAAACGATACCCGGGTATGATACCCGGATACGATACCCGGGTATGATACCCGGATATGATACCCTGGGGTATGCATACCCCCCTCATACCCTCATACCCATCATACCCCCCCCCCATACCCTTGGAGTATGATACCCCCCCCCCCCCCCCCCAAATATCCCCCGATGTATTGGACAGGGGTATGAAATAGGGGTATCATACCTGAGTATGGGGGGGGGGGGGGGGGAGGAGTATCGTTTGGCACAGGGGTATGGGTATGGGACAGGGATATCATACCTCGGGTATGAGACAGGTATGGGACAGTGATATGAGACAGGGACATGAGACAGGGGTATGAGACAGTGGTATCAATAATGATATAATAAACTGAGATAATGATGATGATTATTTTAATAATAAGTTGGTTCCCGCTTTTATATTAATACATCTTTGATACCACTCCATTTCCAGGTGACTGATTATTGCTGATCTCTTCTGCTTCATACTCAGCTTCTACGAGTGGTAAGCATTTTATTACTTTAGTGTTTGTGTAAAAAATAATAATAATATTAATAATAATATTAATAATAATAGTGCTTCTCAGTCAATGGCGAATGCATTTCTGCACATGTGCCTCCATCGTCTCACCCGCGAGGGGAGTACGAAGATTTGACGATAGGCTCTACTGACATCCCCGCAAGGAAGCTCCAAGCCGCCTTAACTAGCTTCCAGACAGACCAATACTTTCAAAGAAAATATCATTTGAAAATACTGGCACCGACGGGAATCGAACTGGCGACAGGTCCCAGATGGTAGACCTTAACGACTGGGCTATCGCGGTGCCACTTAATAATAATAATAATAATAATAATAATAATAATAATAATAATAATAATAATGTTTCTCTGTCAATGGCTGATGCATTTCTGCACATGCGCCTCCATCGTCTCACCCGTGAGGGGAGTACGAAGAATTGACGATAAGCTCTAATGACACCCCCGCAAGGGCAGTTCCAACACTTCCAGACGGGCAGGTATGTTCAATGAAAATACTGGTCCAGAAATAGACCGGTATGTTCAATGAAAATACTGGTGGCACCGACGGGAATCGAACTGGCGACAGGGCCCAGATGGTAGAACTTGACCACTGGGCTATCACGGTGTCCAAATAATAATAATAATAATAATAATAATAATAATAATAATAATAATAGTGCTTCTCTGTCAATGGCTGATGCATTTCTGCACATGCGCCTCCATCGTCTCACCCGTGAGGGGAGTACGAAGAATTGACGATAAGCTCTAATGACACCATCGCAAGGGCAGTTCCAACACTTCCAGACGGGCAGGTATGTTCAATGAAAATACTGGTCCAGAAATAGACCGGTATGTTCAATGAAAATACTGGTGGCACCGACGGGAATCGAACTGGCGACAGGGCCCAGATGGTAGAACTTGACCACTGGGCTATCAAGGTGTCAATAATAATAATAATAATAATAATAATAATAATAATAATAATAATAATAATAATAAATAATAGTGCTTCTCAGTCAATGGCGAATGCATTTCTGCACATGTGCCTCCATCGTCTCACCCGCGAGGGGAGTACGAAGATTTGACGATAGGCTCTACTGACACCCCCGCAAGGCAGCTCCAAGCCTTCCAGACAGACCAATACTTTCAAAGAAAATATCCTTTGAAAATACTGGCCCCGACGGGAATCGAACTGGCGACAGGTCCCAGATGGTAGATCTTAACCACTGGGCTATCGCGGTGCCACAATAATAATAAATAATAATAACAATAATACTACAATAATACTATGATAATAATAATAATAATAATAATAATAATAATAATAATAATAACAATAATAATAATAACAATAATAATAATAATATTAATAATGATATGAGTGACAAGTATTATATTCAGTAAAACAGTGCTTGCGTGAATAATAATACAATATAATAATAAGGATGAGGGATATGGGAAGGGTATGAGATGTGTATGATATTAATACCTATATCTTCAATTAATTTTACAGTTTTGGAAAGATTCTGAACACTTTCCATTCTACCTAGAAAATCGTTACCAAGCTGCATCTTGAAAGAGAGAGAGAGAGAGCCTGAGAGAGAGAGCCTAGGAGAGAGACTTAGATAGAATTGAATACTCATAAGATGATATATATGAAGTTGTAATATATATTAATAATGATAAACTGAGATAATGACCATGATAATTTTAATAATAAGTTGTGTACCGCTTTTGTTAATATACATATTTGATAGCACTTCAGTTCCATCTCTTCTGCTTCATACTCAGCTTCTACGAGTGGTAAGTATTTTATTACTAGAGTGTGTAAATAATAATAATAATAATAACTTTATATAATAATAATATTGTAATAATAATAATAATAATAATAATAATAGTAATAATAATAATAATAATAATAATAATAATAATGAGTGGTAAGTATTCTATTAAAACAGTGCTTGCGTAAATAATATTATAATACAATAATAATGATGAGGGGTATGGGAGGGGTATGATATTTAAATTATACCTATCCATATCCTCGATTAATTTAACATTAATATTAAATTATAATTATATTAATATCATAATTCTTTAATTTTTTCTACAGTTTTGGAAAGATTTGGAACACTTTCCATCCTATCTAGAAAGTCGTTACCAAGCTGTACAAACCCTGCTTGTGCTCTTGAGTTCGCGTTTTGAGATACGACTGCAGCTAGATTAGCGGTAGGATTAGATTTGCTATGTATCTGCCGCACCTGCCCTCTCATAGTGCGTTCGCCGTAGGCTACCTATCTCTTTCATAGTTCCAATGATATGCTCAACTGCATGGAAAACATAGGCATGATCAGTTGGAGGTAAGTTAGCTAGTACTAGCCTGCGTACATCTCTTGCCTTCACCTTCAAATCCTCTACATACTGACCTGTTATCATTATGAAGCCTTCACTACCAAACTTACTGTCAGGATCCATAACACCAAAAAGCTCACACAACGCTGCCCATGTGTCATAAGCTCCACCTGTTAATCCGCCTGCAAACCATCAAAGAAAATGAGGGGTATGAGAGGGGTATGAGAGGGATATGATACCTATACCTTTCGCATCGCTGTAGCAATTAACTGCGTACTTTATGCACTCGTGCATAGTCATGCGACTTTTGGTGCTCTTCGACTTGGGATCACCAAAAGGCACAGCAGTGGTTGAATAACCAGATTCTGCACAAAACCTTAACCACCTCTCATCCATTGCCTTCCAATGTTCTTGTTTTATCTTTAACAGATTATTTTTAGCCTTGTATCTTAATTTGATTGCTTTATCTATCTCATATTTTTCCTGTCTCTCTTCTTCGTTTCTTTTCTCTGCTGGTGTTCTGGGTTTATTTTTACATTCTTTAAAAGGTTGAATCGATATACTTCTTCTTCCTTTGAACAAGGGCAACATATAACGCAAAACAATACCATAACCAATGCTATGCGCGAAATCTTCATCACATCTTCGTAAACAGGAGCGTTCCAACAAAAGCAGTGGACTTCTCCCTGTAAATCCGTTTATTTCTTCCCCACGCGCGTCAGCTGCAGCGCCAAACAGCTCATACTCATCTGTTGTTTTTCTCCTACACGGGGGTTCATCAACGAGCCAACTAACACGTTTCTTATCTCCATCTATTTGCTTTCCTCTGCACCAGCTGTAAGGGCAGCCTCGTACACTTTTGGGCCGATATGACACATAATGTCACACATGGCTGGCGTGTCGGCACATACAGAGTAAATGTGCACTTTCTGTTCTACAAGTTCAGTGAAAGTCGCTTCGCACCATGGCCACGAATTACTTGATTTTTCACCGTACGGCAAAATATCAAAAATTTCAGTGTTCCGTTTTCTATTTCTATCTTGTTGTTCAAAGTCCATTACTCTACCAGTAGTTAGTGTTTGTGATTTTTTTTTAGCACGCTTACCCTTCTGTATCGGGGACGCATCCCATTATCAACAAACTGACAGCCAGTTTTTCACATCCTACATACAATTTTCAATGGGAATATGAATATTTGAAAAAAAGTAAAAAAGTAAAAAAAACTTTTACTATTAATACTTGTAACTTTTTGAGAGCGAGAGAGAGGTGGGGTATGACAGGGGTATCATACCCGGGTATGGGACAGGGGTATCATACCCGGGTATCATACATACATCATCAATGACAGGTCCCGGTTCGACACTGGCAGCTAGCTATAGTGTCTTACGCTACATACATACATACATACATACATACATACATACATACATACATCTTTATCGACATCATATGGGACAGGGGTATGAGAGGCGGGGTATGAGACACGAGTATGGGACAGGTGTATGAGAAATAGGGTATGGGACAGGGGTATACGTAGAGAGGCGGGGTAGAGACAGGGGTATGGAACAGGGGTATGAGACAGGGGTATGTGACAGGGGTATGAGAGGCGGGGTATGAGACAGGGGTATGAGAAATTGGGTATGGGACAGGGGTATACGTATGAGAGGCGGGGTATGAGACAGGGGTATGGGACAGGGGTATGAGAAACGGGGTATGGGACAGGGGTACGAGAAACGGAGTATGGGACAGGGGTATGAGAGGCGGGGTATGGGACAGGGGTATGAGAGGCGGGGTATGGAACAGGGGTATGAGACAGGGGTATGGGACAGGGGTATGAGAAACGGGGTATGGGACAGGGGTATACGTAGAGAGGCGGGGTATGAGACAGGGGTATGGAACAGGGGTATGAGAAACGGGGTATGGGACAGGGGTATACGTAGAGAGGCGTGGTATGAGACAGGGGTATGGGACAGGGGTATGAGACAGGGGTATGAGACAGGGGTATGAGACAGGGGTATGAGACAGGGGTATGAGACAGGGGTATGGGACAGGGGTATGAGAGGCGGGGTATGGAACAGGGGTATGAGACAAGCGGTATGGGACAGGGTGTATAGGACAGGGGTATGAGAGGCGGGGTATGAGAGACAGGGGTATGGTACAGGGGTATGAGAGGGGTATGACAGGCGGGGTATGAGAGGGGTATGCGAGGCGAGGTATGAGGGGTAGCTTATTGCAGAACGCGGGGCATAGTGGAATAATATTTAATCACAGATTAAGTCACTACCTTTACCTCTAGAGGCAAATTCTTCAAATAATCCTCATATCTAGGGCTGTCGATGGCGTCTCCAATACTCTCAAACGGCCGATCTCGAATGGACACATAACCAGGGACCCGCATTGCCTCAGCTTTCTTGTAGTTGCGCTCTTTTGCATCCACCAGGAGCGCACGTCTGGCTGGATGAGCGCGTAGTCCCTCGAGCCAGCCACGAATGCTAAAATCATTAACGGATATGGCGCGTGGACACATACACATGTACAGGGATGTCAGTGTTGCTTGGCCAGCGGCCACAACTTGTATATCCTTGGGTATGCGGAAAGATTAGAGAAGCCAAGAATGTGACAAAATCTTATCTTCCTTAACCTTGCCGTAACAACAACAAGTTGTACATCCCTGAGTATGCGCTAATGCAAGCATGAGCCAGCCACGAATGCTAAAGTGATAGAGGATATAATGTGGTATGGCGGGAGATAGAGATTACTTCCTGTGATAAAAGCTGAGCGCGTCAGTCCTGGGGCGTCGACATGTTTGGCACGCTTCCAAGCCGCTTCTGTGCCTCCAATACAACCCTTCCCGACACTGGTTCCTGCAAATTCTAATTTTTCGAACCCCCCGGTTCCTGCAACTTCCCAAATATCATAGATCAGTGTCTGGAGATTAGGCCAATTAATTCCGTCCGGGCAAATCAACACTCCTAGGATGTCCCATAACTTAATCGCAGCAGTCTTGGACACGGAAGGGTGCTTCTCTTTCCATCTCATCACCAGCTCGAACGCCTCAGCAATGGTCACGCCACCATGCTCTCCCATACTGCGGCCCGACCAATCAAAACCGATAATCGCGTGTACGGCTGATGTCGGCCCCGTTCCTCCCTGCCTCCATGCAGGCGTCCGGCGACGCGCTCCTTGGCTTCCCTGCGGGCACGACGCAGGTTCTTGGCCGACATGGCACCCCACCCAT
>WBZZ01005212.1:57500-60000 GCA_019918135.1 Paulinella micropora
TAATAATCATAATAATCATAATAATAATACTGATAAGGAGTATGGGAGGGTACGGGAGGGGTATGAGAGGGGTATGATACCTATATTTTAATAATAATAATAATAATAATAATAATAATAATAGTAATAATAATAATAATAATAATAATAATAGTGCTTCTCTGTCAATGGCTGATGCATTTCTGCACATGCGCCTCCATCGTCTCACCCGTGAGGGGAGTACGAAGAATTGACGATAAGCTCTAATGACACCCCCGCAAGGGCAGTTCCAACACTTCCAGACGGGCCGGTATGTTCAATGAAAATACTGGTCCAGAAATAGACCGGTATGTTCAATGAAAATACTGGTGGCACCGACGGGAATCGAACTGGCGACAGGGCTCAGATGGTAGAACTTGACCACTGGGCTATCACGGTGTCCAAATAATAATAATAATAATAATAATAATAATAATAATAATAATACTGATGAGGGGTATGGGAGGGTACGGGAGAGGTCCCGGTATGAGAGGGGTATGATACATATATAATAATAATAATATAATAATAATAATAATAATAGTGCTTCTCTGTCAATGGCTGATGCATTTCTGCACATGCGCCTCCATCGTCTCACCCGTGAGGGGAGTACGAAGAATTGACGATAAGCTCTAATGACACCCCCGCAAGGGCAGTTCCAACACTTCCAGACGGGCCGGTATGTTCAATGAAAATACTGGTCCAGACGGATCGGTATGTTCAATGAAAATACTGGTGGCACCGACGGGAATCGAACTGGCGACAGGGCCCAGATGGTAGAACTTGACCACTGGGCTATCACGGTGTCCATAATAATAATAATAATAATAATAATAATAATAATAATAATAATAATAATAATAATAATAATAATAATAATAATAATAATAATAATAATAATAATAATAATAATAATAATAATAGATGATAATAATAATAATAACAAGCCCTATTTGAGATGTAAAAAAAAAGCCACTCCCAATTCGGATACCTGAGGTAATCGGGAAGCAAGCGAAGATTGCCACGCGAGTAAGTAATGTAGCGCCTTCGAGTCTGCTACCTTACCGAAACCCGTGGGTCCGTGTTGTTGCTACCATCTCTACTGGTACCGATGCCGGAACCGGCCGGTGTCAACCGACACCTGCCCACAGTTGACACTCGATCTCACTGGGCAAGACAATAATAATAATAATAATAATAATAATAATAATAATAATAATAATAATAATAATAATAATAATAATAATAATATAACACCGAGTCATGTTTGTGTGCAGAAAAGAGAAATTCAAAGCCGTACACCAATGCGAACCACATCGGCGAATGCAACATCGTCCCGGGCGCCACTGTCCAGCCTGGCCAGGACAACGAGGACACCGAGGACGAGGACAAGGACGAGGAGGAGGAGGGGGGGAGAGGGAAGAAAAGTAAATCTAAAAACAAGAAGTCAAAGCAAATCAAAGTCCAGAAAAAAAGTCAAAAAACTGAAAAAAAAAAGTCACAGCAAAGACAAAGCCAAACAAAACACCCGAGGGGGAGCCGGAACCGTCACCAAAGAAGGAGGGAGAGAAGGACGCAGAGGAAGAGCAGGAGCAGGTGGAGCAGGCCGCAGACGCAGAGACAGCGGTCGAAACCATCGATTTTACCTCTCATACCTCTGTCTCATACCCTGTCCCATACCCCTGTCTCTCTCTTCTCTCTCTTTCTCTCTCTCTCTCTCTCTCTCTCTCTCTCTCTCTCTCTCTCTCTCTTGATGCAGGTCGTCGATTTTACCAAGGTCACCTCAAAGGAGAGCGAGAAGGCAGGCAAAAAGCACAAGACGGAGACCCCAACAAAAGAGAGGGGTAGTGACCGCAAAACCGTGCTGGTGGAGACCCCAACAAAAGAGAGGGGTAGTGAAAGCAAGGATGGATGGGATTGGGTGATGCAGCATGAAGGGAAAGAGTTGCGTGGCTGCGTTCTGAAAAACTTTCCCAGTTCCGGTGTCGCGTTGGTCTCAGTAGTACCCTTGTACCCCCGTCATACACTTATACCCCGCTCATACCCCATACCCCTCTCATACCCCTGTCATACCCCTCTCATACCCCGCCTCTCTCATACCCTGTATGTGTTTGATACTGTGCAGCTTGACGAGAGGGTGCCGGAGATGGTGGGGCAAGAAGGTGTCCATGTTAGCATGGACCCGTTGAACGATCCTGAGCTTGAGAAGAAAATGAGCGTGGCAGATTTCAAGGTGGTACAGGCACAAGAGAAATCTGGTCTTGTAAAAGATCCTTTTTGGTGGGAGAAGGGGCAAGGCCCTCTGGTGATGCTGCTGCGTTCTGGGGCAAACCTGGTGTGTCCGAAGTCGGTAGTAGACAGAGAAAATGAAAAAGATAGAAATTCGGTAAAAGGCATCGAAGTTAAAATGAACAGCGGCAGCGCTGTGGCAAACCCAACAGTGAAACTAGACAAAGGATTTTTTTGGCTTGACGACTCGTTC
>WBZZ01005212.1:65000-95000 GCA_019918135.1 Paulinella micropora
ACGATCACGAAAGAGAAGAAGCATTATGAACGCATGAGACAACTACAACTCATTCTCTCTTGCTTTCTCACACCCCATTGTCGTGCGTTACTTGCGAACAAAGACAGTGACAGGCCCGATAGAATTGATAGAGGCAGTAAGAGGAAAGTTCGGTTCAATTTCCGGGTTAGTAATAACATCAAAGCACAAGACTTTGAAAGAATGTATCCAAAACCCAGTTACAATGTCGATGCATGGCTCAATGACTACATTGCGATGAAAGGGGAAGTAGAGAGCCATAGAGAACACCCATTCGACAAAGACGAACTCGTACGAAATCTGCTTGAGAAGCTTGCCAAACACCCCGCATTCGGTGAACCATTCAAAGCACTATACTTCAACTTACCCTCTAACCTAAGACCTAGCTTCGAGGATATAGTAGATAGTGCGAGAGACACGTGGGCGTTGTGGAGGAAGGATAAGTGGAAGGAAGAGGAGAGGAAAGAGAGACCTAACCGAACCACGAGACCTAAGAAAGAAACAAACCTTCTTCTAGACGATCAGGGAGATGCAGGGGAAGGGGGTAAGGGCAAAATTAGCAAGTTCAAGAAAAAGGAAGAGTGGTGGCTTCGGGTCACATGTTACGAGTGCAACAAGAAGGGACATACCAAGAAGTTTTGTCCAACCGTGAAGTCACATAAGAAAGGCCAAGCTAGTGAAGACAAGAACGATAAGAAACCTAAAAAGGGAAAACCTCAGAAACCCTCAAAAACCTCTAAGAAAAAGCCACGTAAAGACGTGACACTCATACGAGAGGAGCGAGAAGATGATGGGGAGTCCGATAGCGACAATGACGCTTTACTCGTAATGATGGGGGGAGATGGTCCAAACGAACTTGGGGAAACCCCTGATGACGAGAGAGGTAGGGAGAGAGCGAACGTCGAGTCTGGGGAACCCCAGCCTGAGCCAGGTGTTCGTCCCCTACCGGCAAAACAAAGTGGTAGAGGGAGTCCCTCTGTCACCCCCATCTCAGACTCTCCGAGTCAGCTAACCAGGGCCACCTCCACCGACACCCCACAGTGTCAAAAAACGACCCCCAAAACACCTCCTACCACTATCATGAGGTATAGCAAACAGAGGCCGAGGTCCCTGAAGTGTCATGGTAAGAACAAGAAAAGCAATCCTTGCCAGATCTCGCTTGAGCACGATCAGAAGGGACCTAACGCCAAACAGGCTTCTCGTATGGTTTACGTTACTTGACCTAGCTGTTAGCCCTGACCTCCGTCCCCCTTATTTTCCGGATGTGGCAGGTTTGAGAGCTGATGCTAAAGCGAGAGGACTGACCATCCCGCACAATCTCACCACCGATTTCACTGTACATACTCCACAGAAACCGAGAGAGATGAAAAAGCATAAGAAGAGTGAGAGGGAAGTGAGGGGGAGCAAGCAAGAGGGGAAGAAACCACAAAAGATCACCCCCACTGCACAAACACCCCCCACCACATCGTCAGCACATGTCGCATCGAAACATGACACGTCAGAACAGAGCGAAGTCAGTGAGGACGAGATCGCAGATGAGATCGATGAGTATGATAGCCAGGATGATTCACGATGCTCAGATGAGATTAGGCATGATGCTATGGCCATGTGCATGGATGATGAGAACAGTGAGTATTTACAAGGGGAATGTCAGGCGTTATATGAGTAGGCTTAGGCGCGCAGCTCATGGTGTATGTGGGAGTCCGGTATCTCCCGGATTACCCAGTGTTGCTGACAGGCCCGAGCAGGCCAAGGGAGACCAACGGGGGAACACCACCGCAAACCCGACGCCAGAAACAGGTCCAGCTCCCAAAACACAGCCACTCGCACACCCACCACCCGTCATCACGTTCAAAGACATCACACAAATCGCACAACAGCTCATGACCACTTGCGTGCGAGATGATAACGGGGAGGTGAAGAGAGTGAGTGATGGAAAGCTAGTGAGAGATGATTTCTTGACAGATGTAGTGAGAGCGATAGAGGGAGTGTACATTGCTCACGCTGCACGCACAACACTCTCACCTATTCTATCCCCGCCAGCACCCACCGTAGACAGCACCACCTCACAATCAGAAGCACCATCAAAGCACAAGAACACAGCAACAACCTATACGCTAGTGTTAGATGGTGAGGGTGGGAGAGACAGGAAGAACACTATTGTGCAGGATAGTGGGTCATCACGAGATATTGCGTGTAACCCAGGGTTCTTGCATGACATTACGTCAGTACCACCTGTAAAGCTAGTAACCGGTAACGGTGAGTGCGAAATAGCACAAGAGGGGACGGCCAGAGTTACGCGGATCAACGGGTACGGCAAACCCGTCACGGTGTCGAGACCCATGTTACTCGATACTAGGGTTCCCGTAAATATCGCGTCTACCGGAAGGATGGATCACATCCATCACCGGTCGATTGTTCATCAGAATGGGCAACTGGTTAGTCTCAAGAGCCCCATTAGGATAGTGGAAAAAGACGTGCTAGTTAGGGGGAGACTCCTACCAACTCTGCTCTATAGATGGGATGATGAGTTCGACACGCCTTTGGATGTTAACGTGCTTTATGAACCCCCAATGAAGCAGGATAGGAGTGAGCTGGGGTAAGAGGGGAGGGAAGCCCCAGGAGAGAGAGAGGAGAGCGTAGAGAGAGGGAGGGCAAAACGGGGGAGGTAGCATTATACGCGTCCTATCCCCGCAAGCCAGGTGTAGTTAGAAAGGTAGACATAGAGTTATTTCGCTATGCCTGTGGACATTATAATGTTAAGAAGATGAAAGTTTTGGCAGATGCATTAGGCATAAAGTTAGTAGGAGATGCGAAGAAGGTAGAGTTCTGTGAGGCCTGCATGATACTAGGTAAGGCGAAGCAGCTACCTAGATTTAGAGTGAATAGAATAGAGAGAGCCAGTAAGCCGGGAGAAGTACTACACTTAGACACAGGAACCTGGTCATTTCGTTCCATACACGGGAAGAGGCACAAATTCTCGGTTACGGACGATTACTCGTTGTTTATTAAGGACTATTATCTTGCGCATAAGAACGAGTTTACTGACTGCCTTAAGCAAGCGGTAGCATTCTATGAAAGACAGACAGGAAATAGAGTCAGAGAGATAAGATGCGATCAGGAGTTTGATGTCCCGAAAGAGGTAATAGAGTGGTGGAAGCCCAGACAGTTTATCTGGAAGACGTCAGCAACAGGGATAAGGATGGAAACCCTATAGCTGAAAAAGCCAATGACATCACGGCAGGGGCCGCTAGAGCTATGAGACATCATGCCCATCTGCCCGTTTCATTTTGGGCCGAAACGGAGCATGCCGCCACCACCCTCCACAACATTTTGCCTGCCACCTCCGGACCTAGAAAGGGGGCATCGCCCTACGAACAGCTCTTAGGTAGAAAACCGTTTGTGATGCTAGTAGGGTATGACTTGTTTAGAGAGCTCTATAGAGTGTGGGACGGTAGTAAGATAGTGACAGGTGTTAGGAACGTGCGATTCAACCCGTACGTGATAGGAAAGGAAGCACACCCACCCAGAACCGTTCAGTGGGATGAGGATGTAGCTGAGGGGGAGAGTGAGAGCAAAGATGTCGATGTTGCACAAACACACTCCACACCCACCACCTCCACAGTCACCACCACCCACACACAAGAGGACACGTCACAGACTCATGACGATGAAGACTCATATGACCACGTCGATAATGTTAGTCAGTCAGTTAGTCAACAAGCACAGGGGGAGTATGGAGGGGACACAGGGGAAGTTAGCTTAGATCACAACTACACACCTACACAAGATAGCATTTCTACACAGGACATCGACACCACATCGACAGCTGCACCCCATCCCACCGACACGACCCCACAGACAATCAACACAGGACTAGGTAACGCACACGCACTCACAGATGCATCCGATCCACAAACACAGCATGAGAGGAAAGCATATGAAGAGAGTGAGCGACCTAGTAAAGGAAGAACATGGGAGCAAAGTGATAAGATCACAGAAGCGAACATAGTTCACGAAGGAAAACGCACAAGACGACAAGCACAACAACAACACCCATTACAATCGCAGGACACAGAACAACCACGACCGCATAGTGAACTAAAACGAAAACCGAAAGTAGTTGAGGTTCAGAAACTAGAGGGAGTGAGAGTGAGAGTACTTGCGAGAGAGTGGGGAGAGGAGTGGGCAGAGAAGACATACGGAGCAGGATGGGAGAGTAAAGTACGTTCAGGGATAGTTAAGCAGAAATGTGCTCCCAAAGAGAGATTGAAAGTCAGACGACAACCAAAACCATCTCACTTTGTACAGTTCGAAGATAGGCTAGAGAAGATGCTAGATTCTGAGATCATTAAGTATAAGGTAAGTGAGAGCGAGTCCGTATTGCCTGCTGGAGAGTTAGAGAGTGCTATGTTCTGTTATGACAGATGCATGAATGAACCAAATGAATTCTTGCTCTATCTGAACATTCGTCTACCTAAAGAGATAGCTGAGCAGGGTTTGACGGCGAAAGAGTTAGTGCAGGGCATGAAGAAGGAGATTCAATCTCTAAAAGACTTCAAAACATACACTTGGGTTAAATACGACGAAGCCAAAAAGGCTGGAGTCAACAAGATAGTCAGACTGACTTGGGTTCACAAAATAAAGATAGATGAGAACGGTAGGAAGTTCGTTAAGTCTAGATTAGCTTTGAGAGGAGATATGTTAGAGCCAGGATTTAGTTTCGATCCAGACCAGTTGTTTGTTCCTTGTGCCTCGCACCGTTCACTGCTCATGGTTGCTAAGCTTGCCGCCTGGCATGGCAATAAGCTGTACGGCATAGACTTTAAGAATGCTTATTTAAATGCTCGCATGCAAGACCCGGTATTTGCCTAACTACCTGATGTGATGGATAGAGAGAGCAGAGAGGGTATGATATTGCGTGTTGATGGTGCATTGTATGGCGCGCCGCAGGCAGGGAGAAGGTGGTATGATATTCTAGCCCCTAAGTTAGAGGAACTAGGATTTAGGCTGTTAGACTCAGACTTGTGTATGTTCGTTGAGAAAGACAAGCCTATCAGTGAAGCGATTGTGGGAGTATTTCACGTGGATGACTTAATATTTTCCGCACCAAGCAAAGAAGCTTACGAAAAATTCGCGAGCGTTCTTCAATTATTCAAAGTCGTTCAGTGGAAAAAATGTTAATATATATCAAACAGATACAAAAGTGGAAATTTGAACTTTCAAAAAAAATGCCTGAAGCGTCACTGTGATTGCCACTCCGAGTCCGCTATTAACCCTTAACTCGGCAATCCACATTTGTGGTTTACTACAAACCACAAAGTGTGGATCTTCAACTGTGGATTGTTCAAGTTTTTAAGCCCCACATGTGGCAATATTAGCAGTACTTTGTTTGCCACGGTATAAAATACTTATGTCATATTTAAGCGAACTATGGCAAAAAAAAACCGCGCATTAATAACGTCAAAGGTCACTGGCATTTTAATCAACCAATCATTGGCTGCATCCTGGCTTGCGCTGGAGCGACGAAGGTTGCGTGTGTGCCACGCGAAACAATCACCGGTACGCCGGCAGTTTGAAAAACGAAGCGGCCATTGGAGCAGTAGGCACGGGTACGCTTCCTGACCCCGTGCGGTTGAGCATGCGCGCTACGCATTATATAACTTAAACAGCATTTTCGAGATTTAGCTGTTTCGAGATTTGCTGCTTGTTTGTTTTCACCTGGTACGACTGAGGCTGATAGAAGGTGGCCAGTACACGTCTGCCTTCCCACGACCACACTGTACCTACTACCTGTCATGACCCCAGCCTGGCCCAGCAATTCCTGCATTAAGTGTTTTGTAAGTCTTGACTAGCCTCCTGTGAGGAAATTACCAACCGGCATTCAAATGAATACACACACGGCTGTCATTTGATCTCAATATACTTCCGAGAACAGGGTATACGTAGGTACCAAAAGACGCTCTGGGATGGTCAATTCCAGTTTATTTAATACGCTCTCTTGACAGACTACTTGTTCCTTTCGAAACAATGCAAATTCTGAGAACTAACGAGATATTTCAAGTGCTATCACGAGTTGTGTAGCGGTTGGAGTTGTTCAAGTCAGTCTGGGAAAATAAAGTAAAAATGGTGAAAGAATGCCATTTTACCTGGTGTGTTGCCTATTTTTACCTATCAATAATTATGACTGTGGACCGGAAAAAGCGGTCTAAGCAAATAAAGTTTGTGATATGGGGAAAAAGGCAATAGTCAACATTTTCTAAAAAGCTAACCGGTAAAGGGAAATAAATTGATCTGTTAACGGCAGTTGAAAACGTAACAACTACAAGTTATGACAGTTGATAAATAAATGGAAAAATGAAGTAACGGAACTAAAAATAGAAGTGTAAACTTGAAGTAAAAACTTGAAGAAAGTTTAACACAATATTAATGTTTCGGTCCGGTACGGTATTCATTCCGATAACTTCCCCCCCAGACCATAACGGTAGGTTGGAGTTGCGATCGAAACGAATCGTAACAGATGATTGACTAATTGGTATGTGAATAAGTATAAAAGAAAATGAATCAAAAGATTGCAGATGTAGATCAATGCGCGATATGTGCGTGCGTATATGTGTCAACGCATTGATCAAGGTAGCATTAACATGCAGAGGCAGGACGGATATAGTGTAGCCAAACATACAATATGAGAGGAGCGTGGGGCCAACACTATTCCTACGAGTTCCAAAGCGGTAAATAGGATTGTGTGACCTGCCTTAGCTAATGCCAGTTCAAAATATGTGAATATGACTATCGTACAAGCCTGTAGAAAATACTTACTTGTTGGGTGGAATGTTAAGTGGGAAAGGAGATAGTCCGTCGGGAATCCAAAAGCAAAAACCACTTGAGAGTCTACTTCGATTTCATCTTGACGACGTGAAAATCGTATGTCTTACCGTTGTAAGGTTTACGTAAACGTTTGAGTTGTTCGGGAATGATGTGAGTCCCTTATTCCTGAAGTTGGAACTTGGCTTGAACTGAATATCGCGATGTACGACCTGATCATTTTCACTGTCGAGTGTCATCTTCTTCCAGGAGTTGAGAGGCTTGGTCCATTGGAGATGCGTCGGTCCTTCCGTGATAGTGCCGTCCGGATGCGTGATCAGCTCCACATAGACTGGGCGATACTGCATGTTGGACAGCGAAGTGATGCCGAGCTGGTGGACGCGGAAGTCGTCGCGATCGTCCGTGGGATCTTCGTCCATGATCATCCCTAACTTGAGCAAGCCATCGTCGATGAAGGCTATCAACTCACCAACGACATAGTCCTTGTTATCGTCATTGTGCTCCTGATCCTGGACCGGGTCGATGGCCTGAGCCAAGTCGGTTGGGGCCGTATAGGGACTGAGATGTGCAATGTCAGTTTTGCGGAGGACCTTGTTGGTGTGCTCGTGTCGGAGGCGAAAAGTGTTATTGGATGGTTTTTCCAATATAATGTACGGTCCGTCGTGTTGAAGAACGGAGGAGGCGGGAATACCTTTGGTGGATTGCTTGGGGCGATAGACGGTGACTCGGTCACCTACCTTCCAATCGGGTAGCTTGCGTCGCCGTTGCTTGTTCTTCTGTTCGTTGGCAGCCTTGCGCGTGAAGGAAGCGTATTCCTTGACATACGCCGTGACAGCAATCCGAGCTAAGCGGAGAGTGTCGAGTTGGTTCGATGTCTGGACGGTCGTCGAGCCAGACTTAGTCCATTGCGGCGGTTGATCGGGCCGCGCGTTCAGCGATGACGTCGGGAGAGTCGAAAATATCGATAGATGTACGTGGCTAGCGAGCCATCACACCTTCAAAAACCGATACGCCGGTGGCGGTGGAGACGTAAGTGTTCTGCGAGAACGACAGGGCTGGCATGGCCTTGGGCCAAGTCTTCTTATCTTTGTCTGCGAGTGCCTGGATAGCGCGGCGGAGGCTTTGATGCCTGCGTTCTACCATGTCTAACTGATGGTGAGAGTATGGCGCAGTGGTGAGCCATTCGATTCCAGCCATGCTGCAGAAGGCCTTGGCAAGATTGCCACGGAAAGATCCATAATCGTCAGACAGGATGGCCTCCGGAAAACCGAAAAGGCAAACCCATCGGGCGAGAATGGTCTCAACAGTCTCCTCAGTAGTGGAAACGACTGGAATAAACAATAGGTAACCTGCGAATAGAGCGACTATAGTTAACACGTACTGCTCGAGTACGCCTTCTAATAATGCCTACATGAACATGGTCTATGCCTTTAGCTTGACCTGGATGGCTCCAGACTAACGAGTTATAGCGGCCATGATTAAGTTTGAGGCGGGCGTGCGATAGTTGAAAAAAGTGGCAATCCTTAAGGATAGCCTCAATGTCTGCGTGCATCCTGTCTTTCCCATCGGGTCCGAACCATATGTATCGCTGATGGATATATGGGGCAAGGGTGGGGACCTTTGCGTGATTCTGGATCAAGTGAGCATGGGAGACAAGCTTGCGTATGAGGGGATTCGGAACATATATACGGCGGGAGCGGTCGGGCATGATATGTACCGCTAGCCCTCCCTTGAAAAAGAGAAGAGTATTACCCTGGCCGATAGATGTAGATCCGTCCCAAAGCGGTTTCAAAATGGGATCTTCTTTCTGCGCTGACTGGATATCTGCGCGCGTGACGCGCGGGGCATGTGATGTAGCATACATATTGAGCACGGCGTGGCGATCCAATCCAAAGTTATGAACAAGCCACACAAGGTTGTCCTCGAGAAAGACGATCATGTGGCATGCCAAGACTGTTTCGCGGGAGATTTTGTCTTACAGTCGGGTATGATGTGTACCATGTCCTGAGGAACTAGTTAGCAAAAGGCTTGTTGAGAGCAAAAAGTTGACGAGCTACGTCTGGAGCACGCTCCGCGGGCGGGATGACTATGGCATAGTCCCATGGGGCCTGTAAGGTCTTGATAGTTGGTGCACCGCGCGAAATTCGACAGTCGTGCTTCTTAAAGCGCGTGTCTAATTGCGGATGACTACCGTCAATCGCGAGCCAAAAGGAGCGTCCACTGGACTGTAACATAGTAGCCGGTATTGTGTCCAGTAGCTGATTCGTCGCTTCGACTTCCCCAAGGAGAGTGGGTTGGCTGGGCGATATACAAGGAATACGAGAGGGCATCAGGAAGGAGATTCTGTTTACCCTGAATGTATTCCACCTTGAAGCGGATAGTTTGGAGGTGGTCTAGGACCCATCCATCAACCATCGGGCTTCTGGCGTGGTATAGCCATATGAGCGGGCGATGATCCGTTACAATAGTCAGTGGATGATCACTAGCAGCGATATAGTAACGGGATTGCTGAACACCGTAAATTATACTGTAAGCTTCCCAAACATACGTGACCCACCGAGATTGAGTATCAGTGAATTTAAGCAAGAAATAAGAGATGACGGGTGCAGACTTCTCAGGGCCCGAATGTAGAGCTCCACCGATGCCAACGATGCTAGCACCTGTCCGAAGATAGAGCTGTTGCGTTTTGTTGTACTTGGCGAGGATCGGCAGCGATGTCAGAACACGCAAAACATTTCTTGTCTTTTTCACGGAAAAAGTTGGGTCCCGTGGGCCGGGCGTTCGTAGACTTGAGTAGATCGGAGAGCGGCGCCACCAAGCGAGAGTAGTTTGGAATATGTGCCTGAATGAAGTTAGTCATACCGAGTATGGCCCGATCGGACCTCGCTGATGTTCTGCGGTTCGGAGATCTTCAGGATCGCATCGATCTTGCTTGTGTCGGCGGCGACGCTTTTCTTGCTGCAGACTTTGCCGAGCACGGGAAGAGAGTTGTAGCCAATGCGTAGCTTGTCCGCTGCGAAGTAACAGCCTCCATGAGCTTCTCCAGTTGGTCTATGTGAACATCGAAGTCGTCATGAGCCAAATGCAACACGTCGTCGATGTATGCTGCGGCTGTTTGGCCCCAAAAAGGGAGATGGCCAAAAGACTTGTCGACGGCGCGTTGGAAGTCGCCAGGGGCGGTGAATACCTTGCGTCATATAGTTGGGGACTAGAAGTCCACGAGGAGTCCATACGGCGAGGATGTCGCGGCTTTCGTCTAGATCTGTAGGGTCGATCTTCAGGTGCGAAAAACCATCAACCATGTCCAACGCAGAGATATAGTTATATCCAGCGAAAAGCTCACGGTGATGATCGGGGTTAGGAAGGCCGCGTTAGTTATAACTATTTTAACCACCGTTACCTGGATAGTTAATTTGTCAATTGCCGGACAGTAACTATTACCAATATAGACTGGGAACGTTATTAATACTTCAAGTGCCAGTCAATAATACATCAGTCTTATAATCCACTCAACTCAGTAGTTAGACAGGGTTAGCGCGACAACCAGTAGCTGAGTTAGTTTCGTGACGTGGCAGCTTTCTGCTACGGTTTCAGTTCTGCGATACATACGTGTTATTAAAGCGTGTATCTAACCTGCGTAGATAGACTTGCTAGGTAGCCCGGAGAGATATTGCAAAAGATCGGTAAAGGTTCCCGTTGCCCTAAATGGGTGGTCGCCCAAAGGTTGTGAGCCTTGGAACCGAAAAACATATGGGTTTAAAGCGAGAATATATTCCGCAGTTAGATGGTACCACACGGAATTATTCCGACTTTTGCTACAAGCTTGAGAATTATGCCAAGGGCATTAGTGCCTGGCACGGAGAGTGTGTGAAGCTGGCACTTACAGATCCAGTAAAAGCAAAGGCGAAATATCCCTACGATCCTGCTAAGGCAATGGAAGTAGAGGAGTGGGAGTTGCCCGATGAACCAGAGTCTGAAGACACCCCAGATACAGACTCAGACGGAGATGCATCGGATGCGAGTAGACCGACCCAGAACAAAGAAAGTTGACTCTAAAACAACTATCGAAAAACCGAAAAATTGGGCTAAGATGTCTGAAGAAGCGAAAGCGCAGTGGAAAGAGAAAAGAGCAAAGAGACTAAAGAGAGAGCAGAGAAGAGAGTCAAAGCGCACTCACACCTTAAGAGTAAGAACGATCACGAAAGAGAAGAAGCATTATGAACGCATGAGACAACTACAACTCATTCTCTCTGTTGCTTTCTCACACCCCATTGTCGTGCGTTACTTGCGAACAAAGACAGTGACAGGCCCGATAGAATTGATAGAGGCAGTAAGAGGAAAGTTCGGTTCAATTTCCGGGTTAGTAATAACATCAAAGCACAAGACTTTGAAAGAATGTATCCAAAACCCAGTTACAATGTCGATGCATGGCTCAATGACTACATTGCGATGAAAGGGGAAGTAGAGAGCCATAGAGAACACCCATTCGACAAAGACGAACTCGTACGAAATCTGCTTGAGAAGCTTGCCAAACACCCCGCATTCGGTGAACCATTCAAAGCACTATACTTCAACTTACCCTCTAACCTAAGACCTAGCTTCGAGGATATAGTAGATAGTGCGAGAGACACGTGGGCATTGTGGAGGAAGGATAAGTGGAAGGAAGAGGAGAAGAAAGAGAGACCTAACCGAACCACGAGACCTAAGAAAGAAACAAACCTTCTTCTAGACGATCAGGGAGATGCAGGGGAAGGGGGTAAGGGCAAAATTAGCAAGTTCAAGAAAAAGGAAGAGTGGTGGCTTCGGGTCACATGTTACGAGTGCAACAAGAAGGGACATACCAAGAAGTTTTGTCCAACCGTGAAGTCACATAAGAAAGGCCAAGCTAGTGAAGACAAGAACGATAAGAAACCTAAAAAGGGAAAACCTCAGAAACCCTCAAAAACCTCTAAGAAAAAGCCACGTAAAGACGTGACACTCATACGAGAGGAGCGAGAAGATGATGGGGAGTCCGATAGCGACAATGACGCTTTACTCGTAATGATGGGGGGAGATGGTCCAAACGAACTTGGGGAAACCCCTGATGACGAGAGAGGTAGGGAGAGAGCGAACGTCGAGTCTGGGGAACCCCAGCCTGAGCCAGGTGTTCGTCCCCTACCGGCAAAACAAAGTGGTAGAGGGAGTCCCTCTGTCACCCCCATCTCAGACTCTCCGAGTCAGCTAACCAGGGCCACCTCCACCGACACCCCACAGTGTCAAAAAACGACCCCCAAAACACCTCCTACCACTATCATGAGGTATAGCAAACAGAGGCCGAGGTCCCTGAAGTGTCATGGTAAGAACAAGAAAAGCAATCCTTGCCAGATCTCGCTTGAGCACGATCAGAAGGGACCTAACGCCAAACAGGCTTCTCGTATGGTTTACGTTACTTGACCTAGCTGTTAGCCCTGACCTCCGTCCCCCTTATTTTCCGGATGTGGCAGGTTTGAGAGCTGATGCTAAAGCGAGAGGACTGACCATCCCGCACAATCTCACCACCGATTTCACTGTACATACTCCACAGAAACCGAGAGAGATGAAAAAGCATAAGAAGAGTGAGAGGGAAGTGAGGGGGAGCAAGCAAGAGGGGAAGAAACCACAAAAGATCACCCCCACTGCACAAACACCCCCCACCACATCGTCAGCACATGTCGCATCGAAACATGACACGTCAGAACAGAGCGAAGTCAGTGAGGACGAGATCGCAGATGAGATCGATGAGTATGATAGCCAGGATGATTCACGATGCTCAGATGAGATTAGGCATGATGCTATGGCCATGTGCATGGATGATGAGAACAGTGAGTATTTACAAGGGGAATGTCAGGCGTTATATGAGTAGGCTTAGGCGCGCAGCTCATGGTGTATGTGGGAGTCCGGTATCTCCCGGATTACCCAGTGTTGCTGACAGGCCCGAGCAGGCCAAGGGAGACCAACGGGGGAACACCACCGCAAACCCGACGCCAGAAACAGGTCCAGCTCCCAAAACACAGCCACTCGCACACCCACCACCCGTCATCACGTTCAAAGACATCACACAAATCGCACAACAGCTCATGACCACTTGCGTGCGAGATGATAACGGGGAGGTGAAGAGAGTGAGTGATGGAAAGCTAGTGAGAGATGATTTCTTGACAGATGTAGTGAGAGCGATAGAGGGAGTGTACATTGCTCACGCTGCACGCACAACACTCTCACCTATTCTATCCCCGCCAGCACCCACCGTAGACAGCACCACCTCACAATCAGAAGCACCATCAAAGCACAAGAACACAGCAACAACCTATACGCTAGTGTTAGATGGTGAGGGTGGGAGAGACAGGAAGAACACTATTGTGCAGGATAGTGGGTCATCACGAGATATTGCGTGTAACCCAGGGTTCTTGCATGACATTACGTCAGTACCACCTGTAAAGCTAGTAACCGGTAACGGTGAGTGCGAAATAGCACAAGAGGGGACGGCCAGAGTTACGCGGATCAACGGGTACGGCAAACCCGTCACGGTGTCGAGACCCATGTTACTCGATACTAGGGTTCCCGTAAATATCGCGTCTACCGGAAGGATGGATCACATCCATCACCGGTCGATTGTTCATCAGAATGGGCAACTGGTTAGTCTCAAGAGCCCCATTAGGATAGTGGAAAAAGACGTGCTAGTTAGGGGGAGACTCCTACCAACTCTGCTCTATAGATGGGATGATGAGTTCGACACGCCTTTGGATTTTAACGTGCTTTATGAACCCCCAATGAAGCAGGATAGGAGTGAGCTGGGGTAAGAGGGGAGGGAAGCCCCAGGAGAGAGAGAGGAGAGCGTAGAGAGAGGGAGGGCAAAACGGGGGAGGTAGCATTATACGCGTCCTATCCCCGCAAGCCAGGTGTAGTTAGAAAGGTAGACATAGAGTTATTTCGCTATGCCTGTGGACATTATAATGTTAAGAAGATGAAAGTTTTGGCAGATGCATTAGGCATAAAGTTAGTAGGAGATGCGAAGAAGGTAGAGTTCTGTGAGGCCTGCATGATACTAGGTAAGGCGAAGCAGCTACCTAGATTTAGAGTGAATAGAATAGAGAGAGCCAGTAAGCCGGGAGAAGTACTACACTTAGACACAGGAACCTGGTCATTTCGTTCCATACACGGGAAGAGGCACAAATTCTCGGTTACGGACGATTACTCGTTGTTTATTAAGGACTATTATCTTGCGCATAAGAACGAGTTTACTGACTGCCTTAAGCAAGCGGTAGCATTCTATGAAAGACAGACAGGAAATAGAGTCAGAGAGATAAGATGCGATCAGGAGTTTGATGTCCCGAAAGAGGTAATAGAGTGGTGGAAGCCCAGACAGTTTATCTGGAAGACGTCAGCAACAGGGATAAGGATGGAAACCCTATAGCTGAAAAAGCCAATGACATCACGGCAGGGGCCGCTAGAGCTATGAGACATCATGCCCATCTGCCCGTTTCATTTTGGGCCGAAACGGAGCATGCCGCCACCACCCTCCACAACATTTTGCCTGCCACCTCCGGACCTAGAAAGGGGGCATCGCCCTACGAACAGCTCTTAGGTAGAAAACCGTTTGTGATGCTAGTAGGGTATGACTTGTTTAGAGAGCTCTATAGAGTGTGGGACGGTAGTAAGATAGTGACAGGTGTTAGGAACGTGCGATTCAACCCGTACGTGATAGGAAAGGAAGCACACCCACCCAGAACCGTTCAGTGGGATGAGGATGTAGCTGAGGGGGAGAGTGAGAGCAAAGATGTCGATGTTGCACAAACACACTCCACACCCACCACCTCCACAGTCACCACCACCCACACACAAGAGGACACGTCACAGACTCATGACGATGAAGACTCATATGACCACGTCGATAATGTTAGTCAGTCAGTTAGTCAACAAGCACAGGGGGAGTATGGAGGGGACACAGGGGAAGTTAGCTTAGATCACAACTACACACCTACACAAGATAGCATTTCTACACAGGACATCGACACCACATCGACAGCTGCACCCCATCCCACCGACACGACCCCACAGACAATCAACACAGGACTAGGTAACGCACACGCACTCACAGATGCATCCGATCCACAAACACAGCATGAGAGGAAAGCATATGAAGAGAGTGAGCGACCTAGTAAAGGAAGAACATGGGAGCAAAGTGATAAGATCACAGAAGCGAACATAGTTCACGAAGGAAAACGCACAAGACGACAAGCACAACAACAACACCCATTACAATCGCAGGACACAGAACAACCACGACCGCATAGTGAACTAAAACGAAAACCGAAAGTAGTTGAGGTTCAGAAACTAGAGGGAGTGAGAGTGAGAGTACTTGCGAGAGAGTGGGGAGAGGAGTGGGCAGAGAAGACATACGGAGCAGGATGGGAGAGTAAAGTACGTTCAGGGATAGTTAAGCAGAAATGTGCTCCCAAAGAGAGATTGAAAGTCAGACGACAACCAAAACCATCTCACTTTGTACAGTTCGAAGATAGGCTAGAGAAGATGCTAGATTCTGAGATCATTAAGTATAAGGTAAGTGAGAGCGAGTCCGTATTGCCTGCTGGAGAGTTAGAGAGTGCTATGTTCTGTTATGACAGATGCATGAATGAACCAAATGAATTCTTGCTCTATCTGAACATTCGTCTACCTAAAGAGATAGCTGAGCAGGGTTTGACGGCGAAAGAGTTAGTGCAGGGCATGAAGAAGGAGATTCAATCTCTAAAAGACTTCAAAACATACACTTGGGTTAAATACGACGAAGCCAAAAAGGCTGGAGTCAACAAGATAGTCAGACTGACTTGGGTTCACAAAATAAAGATAGATGAGAACGGTAGGAAGTTCGTTAAGTCTAGATTAGCTTTGAGAGGAGATATGTTAGAGCCAGGAGTTAGTTTCAATCCAGACCAGTTGTTTGTTCCTTGTGCCTCGCACCGTTCACTGCTCATGGTTGCTAAGCTTGCCGCCTGGCATGGCAATAAGCTGTACGGCATAGACTTTAAGAATGCTTATTTAAATGCTCGCATGCAAGACCCGGTATTTGCCTAACTACCTGATGTGATGGATAGAGAGAGCAGAGAGGGTATGATATTGCGTGTTGATGGTGCATTGTATGGCGCGCCGCAGGCAGGGAGAAGGTGGTATGATATTCTAGCACCTAAGTTAGAGGAACTAGGATTTAGGCTGTTAGACTCAGACTTGTGTATGTTCGTTGAGAAAGACAAGCCTATCAGTGAAGCGATTGTGGGAGTATTTCACGTGGATGACTTAATATTTTCCGCACCAAGCAAAGAAGCTTACGAAAAATTCGCGTCTGCGTTTGAACAGTATTACCCGTTAAAGAGGTTAGGAGTTGCGAAAGAGTTTAAAGGCATCGAGATCGTGCATGAGAAAGACAGAATAGTCTTGCACCATCGAAATACCAGTTGCAAATTTTACGCGAGACAGGATACGCAAATTCACGTCCGGTCAGTACCCCGGCGGTTGACCAATTACCGGAAGCAATGTCGGATGATGCCGGACTGCGTAAGTTGTCTATTCCGAGTATAGTGGGCAGTTTGCTCTATTTAACTAAGATGACGAGGCCAGATATCGAACAAGCACTTAATGCTGCTAGTGTCATGCAAACCATAGATAAAGGTGTAACCTATGCTATGTTAGGCAGGATTTTACGCTACTTAATCAAGTCTTTTCGCGGTATAGCATTTCACGGGCCAAAATCCGATCAACAGGGTAAAACATATCCCAAAGTCACGCTATGGCCTGATGCCGCACACAAAGTATATCCAAAAACCGGTTAAGTCTCGCACAGGTTATCTAATCTTGTGGGGAGAAGACCCGATAGGTTGGCTTTCAAAAAGACAGAGTAGAGTTGCACTAAGTTCGAATGACGCGGAAACTTACGCCGCTGCTGAGTGTATTAGAGAGGGATTAGCGGTAGGCCATGTCAGAGAGGAACTCGGAATTCGGCAGAAGGGTGCAGTTGAAATTTTCGAGGATAATTCGCAAACCATTCTCGCAGGAAAGAGGGGATTATCAGGTCCTCGTACCAAGCATTTACCTCTATAGAGATTCATTTCATACATCACCTTCAGAGAGATGGAGAGATAAAGTTTATTAAAGTAGGAACTAAGAAGCAGATAGGAGATGATGATTTACTCACAAAACCGTTACCGCGCGAGCACTTTCATTATTTGCTCAATAAATTTACGGTTGAAATTCCGGAGATCCCGGAACTTATGATAGTTATAGGTGCTTCATATATTTTGTTTTGTGTGAGTCTTCTAGTTTCGTGCATGTCGAGTTGGAGACCTTGGTACTAGAGATCAATGCGATGGCTGGACCTGGAGCCGGCCGACCGAATCATCGATCAACATCGGGAGTGGTGGCTTAGCCGTGCGAAGTTAATCAAATTCAAGTACAATCGTTATCCGAATCAGGAAATTGAGCAACTTCGAGAAGCAGCCCCAGAGCAAGTAGATGAGGACGGACTGGAGGCGGAGGATCACGAGAAGGCGACCAGCGAGGTTTACGACGACGACTCGCGTACTACGTGGTGAATTAGACTAGCCCTTTGGCGGGCCAGGTGGCAGGTGGCAGACGTCCCAGATTTTTCTGGTGGCAGGAACGGCCACATAGTCTCATACTTTTATTTTGTCGCGTAACACGTGAATCTATCCTCTTTCCTCCTATCCCTATCACACTCACAGCACTTCGCATATTTAGTTTTTATTGACTTTCGATACCCTTCGGGAAGCGCTTGCAATTTTTCAAATTGCACCAGAACTATAAGACTTTCACAACGGATAGATAGTATTGACAAAATAACTAAGGGTTAGTCATAACCATTTTAACCACCGTTACCTGGATAGTTAATTTGTCAATTGGTAGGACAGTAACTATTACCAATATAGACTGGGAACGTTATTAATATTCAAGTGCAAGTCAATAATATATCAGTCTTATAATCCGCTCAACTCAGTAGGTTAGCGCGACAACCAGTAGCTGATTTAGTTTCGTGACGTGGCAGCTTTCTGCTACGGTTTCAGTTCTGCGATACATACGTGTTATTAAAGCGTGTATCTAACCTGCGTAGATAGACTTGCTAGGTAGCCAGGAGAGATCTTGCAAAAGATAGGTAAAGGTTCCTGTTGCCCTAAATGGGTGGTCGCCCAAAGGATCGGGGATCGGAAGGATGAGCAGGTCGTTGACCGCGCGGTAATCGAATATCATGCGGATGCCTTGAAAATGATCCTGCAGGAGGGAGTTAAACTTGTCTACTGGGCACGGCCTAGTAGCACACTCACAATTAGGAGAGGCAAAACTATAGCGGCCAGTAGCAAGCATATCGTCTGCCCACTGGGTCAGGAACTCTCGGACAGCAGGCGTCCATCTAGGGTAGGGAACCCAAATAGGCTGTTACCTGAACGTAGCTTCAAAGAGATAATGGTATGCGTAAAACAGCAAGCATTTTCATGGAATCGGCCGCCGTAACGCTCTAGAAAATCTTTCGCTCTTTTCTTCTGAGGGGGAGTGAGGTTGGAGTTACTTGTATCCGGGCCGAACTTGGGTTTAGGCGGTTCCATACGGGTTCGACCTTCTTTTCCTTCTGTTCATCCAGGTAGTATTGTCGGCATAGGCGCTCTGAAAGCATCAAAACGGGGTCTGGGAATAGGCTAGTGATGTCATCCTGTGTGACGAGTAATATATCTGGATCAGAAGTCATGTTCATAGAGAGCCAATCTAGATCGCTGATTGGGGGTTGTTCCCGATCATCCGGTAACAATAGCTGGGCCACAATATGGGGCATGATGGGGTTCGGCATTGTTCAGACACGGCTCCGTGTGTTGTCACTATACGGAGTCTCTCGACGATTGGTATTCCACTGTCTTTATGTTAGTCATGAAAGTTAGATAGTTGTTTGTTATTGAATAACTATTCATGGTAACAATATATCTAATAAATTGAATCAGCATCGCTTAGTAAAAAGATGCACAAAGGTTGAGGTTAGGTGCGATCAGAAATTAGATTTGCCCCTGAGCAGTGATAGACTTGTGGAAGCAGAGACTATAGCTATGGAAGACCTCAGTAACGCGATCAGAAATTAGATTTGCCCCTGAGCAGTGATAGACTTGTGGAAGCAGAGACTATAGCGATGGAAGACCTCAGCAACAGGATACAAAGATGGTAACACTATTGCAGAGAAAGCAATGGCCAAGGACATAACCGCAGGGTCAGCACTTGAAGGGCCACGAGGCATTATGCTACCCACAGTCTGGTGATGACTGTGGCAACTGGACTCGGCCTCCAGGGGCCTGATATGTGCGTGTTACAAGAAGTCATTTGAGAGGCCTGAACCTGACGGTGAGCTCTCAACTTGAATCAGCAAACCGTTCAGAACTATGAAAAGTGTCATCAACACATGATGAAAGTTCCTGGCAAACTGCCGAGAAGATAGGATTAAAATTAAGACTGGTACTCAACCACAAGTTCAGCGGACCTCCTTCTAGTCACGCCGGATCAACCGATGAGCAAGTAAAAGCCCGGAAAACTCGAAAACAGATGAAGCGATGACAGTTGAGAAAAAAGTAAACTTGAAAAACTAAAGCAAGAAAAGTGAGAGATCTGGCTAAAGCAAGAAAAGTGAGAGAACTGGCAAGGAAAGCCTGTGGTAAGTCAAGATAAGATAGAAACTGGAGACAAATCAGGACGAGGTACCGCCCAAATCAAGAAGACATAACTGAGTATGCATGAAGGAGCTAAGATGAAGACGTGCCTGATGCAAGAAGGTATTGAGGAAGAGCTCGGTGTTTCTTGTCGGTGTTTCTTGGGCCAGCAGAGATATCGTAAGTTGAATCAGCTACTTGTAGGTGCTACAGCACATTTTGTGAAAACGAAAACAGTTCAGGATAGGTTACGGTATGTGGTTTCTCAATGTTTACCTTGACCGCGATGAGAAGTAACCGGAATTTGAGGACGCGCGAAAGAGGCCTAGAAACGGCAAGGCAAGATTTACTTCGAACAAGAAATTCAATAGACGAGAGGAAAGCGCCACGCAGCATGCAAGGAAAAGAAGAAGGCTGATAGAAAATGCAAGAGACGACAGTAACACTGACTAGGGGTTCTGGGAGCGGGGGCGGTGGGCTGTGCCCACAAACTCAAGGCAGACTTCTGCTGAGCAGCTTGCTGGCTTGAATTTTGAGCGCGTACTTTCTCCTATTCATGCAGACGCAGCTACGTCTTCTTCACAGGGACATGGGAACGGCAACGCGCTGAGTGCGTGCGAAAGAGGAGTGATGTACATATACATCCACATATACATGTGCATACAATAGGTACAACATAGTGAATACATACATGAAATGCTTGCATCTTTTTGCATACATCTAGATATATCATATCATATATAAACATATGCATACATATAAATAAATAAATAAATAAATAAATAAATAAATAAATAAATAAATAAATATATATACATATATATATGTATATATATAACTTTTGCAACACGTACGTGTAATATAGATGTATGTACAAGAAACAACGTGGAGAGAATGGGTGGGTCGATAGGACAGTGTGACCTGCAGGTTGCGCACTTTGGTGCGCAGGGAGTGGTTGTCGTTTTCCACCAACATGATCCTGCCACCCACATATAAACCATACAACATAACGCATATGTTCGGACAGCATGATCCTTGGGGGGTGGGGGGGGGGGGGGGGTGCAGACCTGTTGCACAAGGCAATGTTCTGCGCAATGAAGCGCTCCTGTCTCAGCACATGCAAACGCCGTGGCCGCTGCTGCTGCGACCTGCCATGTAGCTTGGAAAAGGCTCGCTCGATCAGTTCGAACATATTCTATCACTACCACGTATATACTGAAGAAGGGGAACGGAGATGAGGCGATTAAGTTAAACCTGTTTTCTTTTCGCTTATGTCAAGCGTACGCGTGTTTGTGACAAGGATGATGTACTAATAATTTTAAATGCAATACAAGAGCAATTAATAACTGTAAAACAATTTTTTATGATGCAACAGTATTTATGAGTTGAGTGCACCGTGAAAATATAGAAAAGTATCACAAAAGTAGTATTTTTTCAGTCTGCGAGCATGAATCTTGCATCGTCTATGGAAGATGCATGAGCATGCACAGTACGTTTTGCTCCGCCAGGCTGCTGACGACGGGCATCTCGGTTTCGTCGCTAAGCAACACAGGCCGTGAGGCACATGTTACATCAGAGCGTGTGGGTCTGACCTGCGGGAGAGCGCACTGCCCATGCGCCGAATAGCCTCTTCCTGTGCGCGCACTGCCACACCACCCGCACGGCACAACGCAAAGGCATCAAGACACTGGCACCGAGCAAATGCGTACAATGGAGAGGGGGGAATGCCCGGAGGCACAAGCGCCAGTCTTGGCGCAGTAGCTACTAACCGCAGTCCTATTGCTAACCCTAACCCTAACCCTAGCCCTAACTTCAACGGCGACACAAGCGCGCATCTTGGCGCAGTGACAAGGTCGCTCTGCAGAGCAAGACTACATCTGTTGAGGAGCAGCAAGCGCAGTAGCTGGCCAGGCCCAGAACCAGCAAGTAAAATTCACGACGAACATTCAATCCTCAATTATACTGTACCCTTAAAAGATGTAGGAATCAGCGACGTTTCTGGCGTGAAAACTAAGGCATTTAGAAGGGTGCTTTTTGTTATTTGAGTATGCATGTAACTGCCTGGAAGCCCTCCCACGGTCGGCTTTAGCAAATTAAGATAGGCATCAGCTTTTTGAAAGTATGCGGGGATTGCCTTGCTCCTGCAGCCGCTGCTGCTCCGAACGCAGCTGCTTGACCAGCGAGTCCTTGCTGGACTGTTGCATACCCACCGGCGAGTCTGTCTTGGCGCCATCTTCCTCCGCCTCGTCCGCCTCGTCCGCCTCTGCGCCCGCCGGCAACAACTTGCGGCTGGCGTCTAGACCGCCCACACTGTCCTTGCCCACCGGTTGCCGGCCAAAGTCCAGGGCACGCAGAATAGCTGGGGACTGCTCCAGCACATCCTGCAAGAAGAAGAAGGTGAAGAAGAAGAAGGAGAAGAGAAGAAGAAGAAGAAGAAGAAGAAAAAATTAAGAAAGAATGACAAGAAAAGAAAAGAATAACAAGAAAAGGATGACAAGAACAGAAAAGAATGACAAGAAAAGAATGACAAAAGAACATCACAAACAAATAAATAAGCAAACCAAAAAGGAGAGAAAGGAGAAAATGAAAGGAAGAACAGAAAGGAATGGTACTTGACAAGAAAGGCTACGCAGGCAAGCGGCACAGATGAGGGCAGAAAAGGAGGTTTGGGGGTTCACCGGTTGGGACTTGGCGGGGCTCTCGTGGTCGTCATCGCCGCGTTTGACGGACTCGAGTTGCTCCCGCGCTTTGGAGAAGGGCGAGTTGGAAGACGGCGGCTGGTATTCGTGCTGATGGCTGCTTCCTGCAAGGACGGCAAGCGTGGCACAGAAAGAATGCAGCGACTTCTTCTTCTGGCTTGACAACAGTGGACAAAGGATGCGAAGGTGCAAGTGCGGACCAGACTGTGCGGTGCTTACGTACGCGTCAAGCTCGCCTAAGGCAGAATCATGGGTGCTGCTGCGCTACCAGAAGCACGAGGAAAACGAAACACTACGCTAGCGCTAGTGCAAGTGAACAGTAAGCATTAGTGTGCACATGTATGGCGTGTGAAGGGTATGCAAGGTGGATTTGGCTTTGTACTCCGTGTCGTGTCTGTAGCCTGCGCGCTGCCGTCGTGGCCTTGTGCCGCCTGCTTTCCCGCCACGTAATGAGCGCCCAAAGCGCCGCATGGGCACCGCATATGCACCAGACAAGCACAGCCCATGTATGGAACCTACTATGAGCCAGCAAGCGCTGGTTCTGCTCTGCCGCCTGCATGCATGCGGACAGAAAGAAGTGCAATCACCTGGTCCTGGGCGCCCGATTGCAAGGCTTGACTGGAACCGTAGGCGAGCCCAGCGCCGCCCGCGAGCCACGGCGAACAGTCGGCGGTGGGAAAGCAGGAGCGGAAACGAGAAGCAGAAGCAGCACTGGAGGATAGCGCAGGAGAGGTGGAGGAGGAGGGGGCCAGAGGCGACCGGCGCAGAGGCAGCAGTAAAGTGGTCAGCTCCGCCTGGGCCGCCTGCCCACAGCCAAGGCGGACAGTGGATATCGTTCTTCACCTGTATTTCACTTTTTGATTCCTCTTTTGGTGTTGCTGCTGCTGCTGTTGCTGTTATTGCTGTTGCTGCATTCCAACTCTCTCTTTTTGTTATATTCATTACTTTGGTGATGTGCTTGTTATTGCGGTGCTTGTGTTGCTCTCAAGCGTAGTGGCACCTTGCGCAGCTTGGTTTCAAATGCGAGCGCTTCCTTCTGGACGAGCAAGACACATACATGGGTAGGTGTTAGGGCGGTCGGTCTAGAATGCGAGGGGAGATGTTTAGAGCGGCCTAGCAAAGAGATGGCAGCACAGGCAGGCAAACACAGCGGACGCAAGAGCATGCAAGGCAGGCTGCAATGAAAGAAAGAAGGAAACGTGTGTGTTTGTGATCCCATGAAGGAGGGACCAGCTGCTGGATTTCGAACTGGCTGCGCTTCGCTGCACCACACAGCCAGCCAGGCTAGTCGGCAATAGCGGGCAGGCGGGTCGGCGTGCCTGTTTGGTTGGTGGCATGGATAAGGCAATACACGCACACAACAAGGCGGGCAGGCGGGGCCGTGTGCCTGTTTGGCTGGTGGCGAGGCGCACTGCGGCCTTGGTCTCCAACGCCTGCCCAAAGCAGACCGCGCACAGATGCGTTTCACTACACACCGCAAAAGGCACGAGTCCAACCAGCACAAACAGACCAGAATACACATCAAAGAAAGCAAAACTTAAGGCAGTAGAAAAGGGACAACAAGAAATGAAAATGACTGTATGGAAATTTCATCGATGAAAAAGAAATACAAACTATTATTATTATTATTATTGTTATTATTATTATTATTCAGATATAGTAAATCTGCCTTGGAGTGTTGACTGTGACATATTTGAGGGAAATCCCGATGAAAAAACCTAGTCACACTTGCTAAACAGAGTTCCAGCCCAATGGCCTCAAGGCGTTAAACTGTGACGCCAACTCATAACCCTTTGGTGGTAGATGCTGGGGAGGAGGGTCGTTGCGCGCGTAAAAGATCTTAAACTCCGCATATGCTGGTTGATAGCCCAGGACCCAGCAGACACCAGATTGTTATGGGTGGGGTTTCGAGGCAGCTCTAGCAACCGCGCTTGGTGTATGCACTTGCACATTCGGTGACGTCTTGCAAGAGGTTGCTGGGACTGCGGAATAACCTCGGCTTAGTGCAGTCTTGCCCTCAGGAGCTCCATCGGTGGCCCCGATCATCAGGCGAGAGACTGACACGGGGGGGTGGAGGACCTCGAACAAGGGTATTGGAGGCTTATGTCAGTTGAGGATATGCCATTAGCTGCATCAGTACGCCTCAGATATAGTATTATTATTATTATTATTATTATTATTTGGTCACCGTGATAGCCCAGTGGTCAAGTTCTACCATCTGGGCCCTGTCGCCAGTTCGATTCCCGTCGGTGCCACCAGTATTTTCATTGAACATACCGGTCTATTTCTGGACCAGTATTTTCATTGAACATACCGGCCCGTCTGGAAGTGTTGGAACTGCCCTTGCGGGGGTGTCATTAGAGCTTATCGTCAATTCTTCGTACTCCCCTCACGGGTGAGACGATGGAGGCGCATGTGCAGAAATGCATCAGCCATTGACAGAGAAGCACTATCATCATCATCATCATTATCATTATTATTATTATTATTATTATTATTTATTATTATTATTATTATTATTATTAAGTGGCACCGCGATAGCCCAGTGGTCAAGGTCTACCATCTGGGACCTGTCGCCAGTTCGATTCCCGTCGGTGCCAGTATTTTCAAAGGATATTTTCTTTGAAAGTATTGGTCTGTCTGGAAGGGTTGGAGCTGCCTTGCGGGGGTGTCAGTAGAGCCTATCGTCAAATCTTCGTACTCCCCTCGCGGGTGAGACGATGGAGGCACATGTGCAGAAATGCATTCGCCATTGACTGAGAAGCACTATTATTATTATTATTATCATTATTATTATTATTATTATCATAAAGGAGAAATGGAGGGAAAAGAAGAGAGAGAGAACATATATCAAGAGAAGGCGATGAGAAAAATATCAGAAGAAAGAATGGTACACACGCTTAAGTAGAGAGAAAGATATTCAAAGTATATGACAAAAAAAAGGGAGGGGGGGGGGGCAGGGCAGGAAAGGTTGGGTTGGGATGAAAATAAACAAAATCGCAAATCCCTAAACCACATGAGAACATTGAAATACAACCATAAGTACAGCCGTATGCACAACTTACACAAATAAATTGTCCTCCTTTCTTGCTCGATTGTAAAACAGTGTGTGTTACAGTGTGTGCTGTGTTGCTTCTGCCTGCACGACAAAACGGGGGGGACCTGCTGGACGAGGTGGTCGCGCAGCTCCTAGCAGAAGCAGCCCGGCACCGCGCAGCCCCCCGTACAGAAGCGCACAGTCGTTTATTGTGCATCCCCATCGCACAGCAAGCGCACAGTCGTTCATGGCGCATCCCCATCGCACATTAAGAGCATGGTTGTTCAGCGTACATTCCCATCACATAGTCATTCATCGTGAATTCCCATCGCATAGTCATTCATCGTGCACACGCATCGCAATGCAGCGCACAGTCAGCCATCGCGCGTCCCGGCATAGCACAGCGAAGTCCAGCAAGGCACCCAGGTTATCACAGCGGAGCCCAGCAAGGCACGGTGAGGGCAGCGCGCGGCACGGCGAAAGGGGGCCACAGGCAGCAAGGGGCGCAAGGGGCAATGTGGGGCTCAGCAGGGAGCGCCGCATGGCCTCCCAAACCCCTCTGTACCCTATCTATCTATCTATCTATCTATCTATCTATCTATCTATCTATCTATCTATCTATCTATCTATCTATCTATCTATCTATCTTGACTCTGTGCTCTGCACTATTGAAGCTCCCCTTCAAAAACACATCGAGAGCCATAACAAACGCTCCCCTATAGACCAAAATGAATCAAAGTCTATGTTTGTGAAAGAGGGCGAGCAGAAGCCTAAGAGACAGTCATTTCATCGACCATCCCTGCTTGACACTGCAAACGATTGGCAACTCCAAACCCAATACACCGGTTCTGAGCAAGCCTTTCCTGTCCACATTTGTGTCACTGACCTCCGCCCCGATATCGTTGTCTGGTCACTGTCTACCAAGATATGTATTCTGATCGAGCTAACGTGCCCGGTCGAGGAAAACATCCTTGACGCACGAGCCTACAAGACCAACCGATACAACAAGCTCAAATCTCAAATCGAGGACAACGGATGGACCTGCCACCTTCGACCAATCGAATGCGGGGCTCGCGGCATGGTATCGTTCTCTGTTGATCGATTTTCCGCGCCTTGGGTTTTTCCCATCCCCAATCCAAATCCCTTTGCTTCAAGCTATCCTCCTGCGTAGCTCGTTGCTCTTTTGCGATTTATCGCTCCTGTGCAGTCAAAAATTGGACTAATCTTCCTCTAGTCCGTATTGGTGACTGCATTCCATCATAGCCGTCCAGTGTTGCATAGCCCGGGCTAGGTCCCTGCGGGGGTTTAGGCCTCATACAATGTCATCATTGTAGCTTGCGCAAGCTTACGGTGCTCAAAACACTTGGACTAACGGCTTGAACGGCTTCCTTTTCTTTCTCTTCTTCCTTGTCCTCCTCAAGACCCCACTCTCCATTTTGCCTTTTTCTTCAAACCCCTTGGAGAAGATTTTGCTCATGTCCACCCTTACGAAGATCCTTCGAGCCTCCTCGAAAAGAAGAGTCCAAAAGTGCACGTCCATCCGGACTATAAGTCACAACCCGGCATTGTCAACCCGGATTCCACCCACAGTGTTGACGCCGAGACATACTCTCATTTCGTCCAAGAAGTGCCCCGAAAGAACCAATCGAAAGAAGAAAGCACCTGATTTTGCCATCAACACCAAGCGTATGGAAAGACATTGAAGAAGAACTCCAATCCGCCCTCCCTCTCATCCTCCCCTTATCTCTCATCCTGCATTCCGTCATAGCAGTCCAGTGTTGCATAGCCCGGGCTAGGTCCCTTCGGGGGTTTAGGCCTTTACACAATGTCATCATTGTAGCTTGCGCAAGCTTACGGTGCTCAAAACACTTGGACTAACGGCTTCCTTTTCTTTCTCTTCTTCCTTATCCTCCCACTCTCCATTCCTAGATTGCCTTTTTCTTCAACGTCCTTCCTCCTCTTCTTTTTCCAGAACACAGTCTACCCGTGATTCCCATCCCGGACACATGCACAGTACACAAATTATTGTTTGATGTGAAACTGCGTTCCTTTGCAAGGACTACATTCCTTTGCGACATCTCATCTATCTATCTATCTATCTATCTATCTTCAGTTGATCTTATCACTTACTCTACGGAATGAACCAAGGCCACTTGAGGTGTCACTGACCCTCTCTTGGGCTTGATTTTTTGAAATGGGTGCCATCTGTCGACAGACAGAGAATTAGGGGATGGTGTGGGTGTGCTGGGCCCGTGGTGGGGTGCCTTATGTGTGCCTAGCCATACGCCTATAAGTCACATGCCGAAATAGCGACGGGAAGCACAATCCTGTTCCCTCAGGGTGCCCTTTCTCGCTTGTTGAGCCCGGAATAAAACCCACAGTGCTCTGTCGGTTCATACTAGACTGTCGAACAGTCTCGAAACTCCATCTGCTTACTGGGCCCTCTGTAATGGAGGTGGGAGCTCGTTCTGCAAGGGGCGCTTTATGGAACGAGCCCTGGCCCCGCCTGGTACTAGGGAGCTTTGGTATTGCCTGTATCAGTCCCTTCCGTGCAAACATCACGGCTTAGCTGGGCATCGGGTTAATACTTTACCCACAGACTTCCTGGTTGACGAAATCAGAAGCTCCTTTTTCTGACATTAGTCGATATTTCATCTATCTATCTATCTATCTATCTATCTATCTATCTATCTATCTATCTATCTATCTATCTATCTATCTATCTATCTATCTATCTATCTATCTATCTATCTATCTATCTATCTATCTATCTATCTATCTATCTATCTATCTATCTATCTATCTATCTATCTATCTATCTATCTATCTATCTATCTATCTATCTATCTATCTATCTATCTATCTATCTATCTTCTATCTATCTATCTGTCTATCTATCTATCTGTCTATCTATCTATCAATCTGTCTATCTGTCTATCTATCTATCTATCTATCTATCTATCTATCTATCTATCTATCTATCTATCTATCTATCTATCTATCTATCTATCTATCTATCTATCTATCTATCTATCTATCTACCTGTCTATCTGTCTATCTATCTGTCTGTCTGTCTGCCTATCTATCTGCCGCTGTCCCCTCCGCTCTCACACCACGCCCATGTCGCACTCAGCTGTTTTCTATTGCATGCACATTAAGTGCGTGCGTTTATTGAGGCGTCTTCTGCACAGCTCTATCGGCATCTGTGATGGCAACCCGCTCCTTCCAATCCAACACTCCACCTTCCTGCCCTAATGCTCTTTGTCAAGCACAAAAAACTATTTCTCTTTTGTGGTCCCGTCATACTGCTCCGTCTGCTCCATTCCCTTGCTCTGTCTATTCATTTTCTGGAATTAATGTTCTTTCCCGCGGTTGCTCTACTTTGTTTTTTAGTTGGTTGCTGAATTGCTTAAGAGTTGCATTTCTTTTGCAGTGCTGTGGATGGCTGAGGTTAGATGCAGTGCAGTGCTGAGCATTGCTGAGGTTTAGGCGGTGTATGGATACAGGACAAGCGCCGCAAGCGAAGGACCTGATTGGTGTGTCTGAGCTGCTTGCAGAGCTGCTGCAGCGATGCCAACTCAAGCGCAGTGCCAGCCTCCCCATCCGCCATCTACAACACACAGCACCGTATGTATGTATGTATGTATGTGTGTATGTATGTTTTAAGATGGAGAGACTCACATAGTCCCCCCGCCCTCTACGAGAATCACGCAGCTTACACTGTCTCAAGATGTGCACATATGTATGATATGAAATACGTGTTGTTGGTACGAAGCATGAATATAGGGCGTGAATTTCCGAGACTTAGGTAGCAAATCATATAGAGCAAGGTGTGTAGGGGTTGAATAGATGTCTATAAAGAGAAGGTCGAAAGGTAGAGAGAAAGTAAAGAGAAGGAAGGGCAAGTGGGCAGGAGAGAGACTGCCTTTTGCATTGGTGATCGCCATATTGCGAAGCATGTGCCGAGAAGAGAACCAAATTGCATAAACCACACGCCAGACAACAAAGCCACCCCATGAGTGCATTATCCTTTATGGACGAGATGGGCAAGATGTATGTATGTTTGAGATGTGGAATGAAGGAATGAGATGTGGATGAAGGCAAAAGGGAAAAATAGAAAGTGCATGAGATAGAAAGTTGCGGGAAAAAATAAAGGTATATGGGTTAAAGGAAGGGGAAAGATGTGGTCAAGATTAGTTGTGCGAGAAGGCAACAGAAAGGCGGAAGAGGCAGAGGACGAGCAAACGTGCGGTTATGTGGGGAGAGAAAGGAAGAGGAGCAAAACAAGAAACACGTGTGTTGTTACCATTTTCTCCGGGACGGAAAGTGGCAAAAGGAAAGGAGAAAAAGTGGTGAAAGGTCTTGGTGGGAAAAGAAAGGTGGGAAAGGGATAAGAAAAGTGGTAAAAGATGGCATGATGGAAACAGGGGGTTTTGAGACAGAGAGAATACTTGAGAGATGAGATAATTGTATGTATATTGTATGTATGTATGCGTCCATGTGTGTATGCATGTATGCATCCACGTGTGTATGTACGTTTGCGTGTAGGTATGTATATATGTATGTATGTATGTATGTATGTACATACATACATACATACATACATGCATACATACATACATGCATGCATGCATACATACATACATACATACATACATACATACATGCATACATGCATACATGCATACATGCATACATGCATACATACACACATACA
>WBZZ01005213.1:0-7500 GCA_019918135.1 Paulinella micropora
GAAGAGTTGGGCTTGGAGGAGGACAGAGCACCCCTCAAGCATCAAAAGAGAATATCAGAGGAGGAGTTTAAGGCGGCAATAGACGAGAAATTGGCAGGAGGAGCAGGTACGGAGAAGGAGAAAGAGGTTTTGAAAGAGAGATTGAAGGCAAACAAAATGATTTTTGACCCCCCTCAAGCGGGAGGTGTCAAGCCGGAAGACTTCACTGCGGTTATTTGTAAAATACCAGGTGCTGAGCCTTCACCGGCGCCACGACGGGCAAATCTGAGTATACATGAAGCAAAGATCGCAGAAGAACAAGCACGGCAGTTTACTCGATGAGGATTTCATTGAGAGATCGACATCTCCAATAGTTTCCCAACCGAGACTGGCGCCTAAACCGGAGGAGAATGGCGCTTAACGGTTAACTATGCCCGCGTCAATAAAATTTTAGAGGAGGAACGAAATCCATTACCTACTCTTGAAGAAGGAAGGCGAGTATTGCGGAATGCCAAGCTATACTCAGTCATTGATCTGAAGAATGGCTTCTGGCAAATTCCACTGAATGAAAAGTCCAGATGACTGACTGCATTTGTAGTAGGAATGGATATATATCAGTGGAAAGTACTTCCGATGGGACTCAAACAGGCCCCGGGACTCTTTCAGAAAGCGATGCAAAGCATGCTGAGTAGCAAATATAATGACCAGACAGAGGGAGGTTTCATGAGGAGAAGAGGACGGAAGGCGGGAGAGTACGCATTTTGTTACATCGATAACATTATCGTGTACTCCAATTCGATGGAAGAGCACATCGACCATCTAACAGAAATTTTCAGGCGTATCAAACTATTTGGCCTGAAATGTAATTTGAAGAAATGTCAACTCGCAAAGACAAGCGTGACATATTTGGGGTACGAAATCTCTTACAATAGAGTCTCGATATCCAAAGAGAAGAGGGAGGAGATCATGAGCCGACAGAGGCAGAAGAATCGCACAGAGCTGCACTCATTTCTTGCGATGGCGCAATATTACAGCCAGTTCATACCCAATTGGGGTGCAACTCGGGCTAAGTTGGAGAGAATGATCGACTTCGGTGATTTTGAGAAGTGGGATGATGAAGCCTTAGAAGCGTACAACACGCTCAAAGATCTCATCTATAAAGATCCGAAGGATGGCGGACTCGTGCTGATGATGCCCGACTTTTCGAAGCAATTCGTAGTCGACACAGACGCATCAAAGTTCGCGATCGGCGCAGTCTTACAACGTTAACAGGAAGATGAGGAGAAAAAGTTGCGCCCGATCATGTTTATAAGTAGAAAGTTGTGCTCGGCGGAGCAAAACTATTGTACGAGACAGAGAGAGGCATTGGCGGTGGTCTGGGCCCTCAAACGGTTGAGAGAGTATTTATGGGGTGGACTTCAGTTTATAGTAAGGACTGATCACCAGAATTTACTATGGCTGATGAATCATGAACAGACTGGCCGTCTAGCGAGATGGCAGGCATTCTTGTCATGTTTCAATTTTACAATGGTCCATCTACCCGGCAAGCGAAATGTTGTCGCTGACAGCCTCTCCAGGCTAGAGTTTCACTCAGAAGTGGCAGCTCTCGTATCATCAGCAGAAATGGAGGATCTATCCCCAGACTGCACATACGAAGTGCATCATATCGAGTCGATGCAGATGGCGAGAGGGGTTCGATATAACCGATCGGGTCTACGTCATAGCCCGCAAGGTCCGGATCATGGGATATGTTGTACAGCACATGTCCTCGAGGATGCTGAGTGGTCCTATGAAGCATATGAGAATATGAAGGCGGAGATAAAACAAGAAGAGATTAAGCAAGAAGCATATGTGGAACCCCCGCAGGAGAACAAGGAGGAGTTAGACGAAAACCCTGAGAGGATAGGAGTGCAGCTAGAGGATGGGACTATCCACATAGCCTCACCCACTGCATGGAGACAGCAACAGGCTCTCGATCCGGAGTTCAAAGAGCTAATACAGCTATACAAGAACCCGGACGAGCTGAAAATGACGAAGGAGATTAAGGAGCAACAGAAGGAGATGGGGTGGAGAGACGGTCTCTTGTGGTACAATGGCCAACACGGGCGCTATGCATCACAACCAGACAAATGGACTCTCTGGGTTCCTGAGAAACTCAGACACATTATTTTTGTCGCTGCTCATAACTGCCCACTACTGGCGCACCCGGGCCGACAAAGAACGCATATGTTCATTTCGAGACGATTCTGGTGGAAGCAGATGAAGGAGAATATTGATGAACAGGTCAATGCATGCATCCCATGCAAGACATCCAAAACACCATTGAAGGCGAATTTTGGCCTGATCGGGACTTTTCCTTTACACATAGGAATGTTCGAGTTCTTACACACTGATCATGTAGGACCTTTCCCGGTCACGACGGAAGGTTACAGATACCTTCTAACGGCAATAGACAGAGCCACCAACTATGTATGGGTAGTCCCAGTCAAAGACGTTACGGGCGAAACAACAGCCAAGGCGTTGATTGACAGGATCATCTCACAGATTGGGGTGCCGAGAAAAATATGCTCAGATCGAGGCTCTGACTTTAATAATGAAGTCATCGACAAGCTATCTGCATATTACGGCATGAAATGGCAATATGTCACCGCCTATAACCCCAGAGCGAACGGCAAGATAGAGCGGGTGCATAGACCCCTCAAGGCCGCGCTGAAGATGTATTGTATGAAGAAGAAGAACCAAAAGGCATGGGTGGAGGCAGCATCCTCGTTTGCCTTTGCTATGAATTGCCTACCCTCTACAGCGTTAGGTGGTTCAAAAGGTTCCGTCTCGCCATACCAATTGGTATATGGGCGTGAGCCCGCCATCCCAGCCTCACTGCTGCCCAAAAGATTCATGGGCAGATCAGGATGAGCTGTTTGGGGTGAGACTTCGGGCGAAGATGGAGGCGGAGCAAATAGTACAGGCGCACAGGGAGGCGGAGCGCAGGAAGACTGATGCTGAAGGTGTCAGGCAGGCACACCTGGATCAAGTCAGATTTCAGGTCGGGGATATTGTAGTACTGTATCATCCTCAGGTTCCTCAGGGAGTCAGCTCGAAGCTGTTCATCCACTGGAAAGGACCATACCAGATCATGAAACAGATGGGGCCTTTGAATTATAAAATCAGGGGCAGAGGGAAAGTTCAAATAGTCAATGTACGAAGGCTGATTAAGTATGATCCCTTCCTACTTGAAGATGAGTCCGTTGATCAAGCACTCAAACGGATGGAGGCTGACTTTAAAGAGGTCCCACCAATCCGTCAGGAGGATATCTCGGAACGGGATGCCTACAGGGCACCAATTGCGGAGAAGGAGAAGGCTGAGCTGGAGAACAAGCAGGCCACCGAACACAAAAGTGCGGCGGGGACTCAGACCCGCAAAAGGGTGAAGTCGAACGTGCCGGAAGGAAAGTTCACGGAGGCGCAAATAAGGAGAGCGCAAAATGACCTTGTCTACGACCGACCGAGAAAGGCGATGGGGACGGCACGTTCGCAAGGAGTCCATCAAGAGGGGAGCGATGACGGAGATCAAGACCCTCGCGCGGGCAATGACACTCTCGTTCACCCTAGTTGGAAAGAAGGAGATGCGATTGGACATATTTCATGGGCCAAAGACGCTTTTTACTTGGTGAGGCCTGCGGCTCAACACGTAGCCGATGACACGCTCTCAGATTTATATCAGATGAGAGTCATGGCAGTACCTCACAAACGCCATACGCGATCGAATCGAATTTCGACTGCGGCACAAATAATACAACCAGTCTTACATTTCTGGAGGAGTCTGGATCCAGTGGAAGATCCTAAAGTAAGACAATACCTTCCAGTATATAAAGACGCCAAGAAACTTGAGACATGGGATGATACCATATCTCCTACAGATAAGGATCATACCGCGTGGACCATACAAGCACTACCACGAGGGGTGCTAGACATTCCTTTTGACTTGGCACAAGGCGCAATCCCTCACAAAATTTGGGACGTCCTCGAACAGTCTACCTTAGACTTAACTTTGGTTGGAGGTCCTCCACCAGGTAAAGGAGTCCGCGCGCGTAAACGGCGTCTATAGTAAGTATTTTTTTTCTCTAGAAGTATTGTGGACCTGATCGATTGCGAACATAGCATTGATCCAATATCGTCCCGACAACCTACTTAGATATTAAAGCTACTACAGCATTCATTCTTCTAGAGATTAACAAGACACAGCTGACAAAAAATAGGCATTCTATTCTCTTGCTTCGGCAGAGACAGACGAGACGGCCACGAAACAGCACCGTTGCGGGATCGCTATTTGAGTGAGCGATGGTGTTTCCTGGATACGACCCGCATTAGTACCAGAATGATGATCTCATTAAAGACTCTACAGTCTAATCAAGAACTGATATATTTTAATAACATGAACTGCTACACCGGATTCCATCGATCTCTACTTGTATCGGCATATCGCAAGGTTAGGGCGCACTCAACCCAACTTCGGATATAGTCGTCAGACTTGATCACCTGACACTATATTAAATGATACCGATTTATACAAGGGTATGTCTTCACAAAAAGTAAATGTATTTATGGAAACCGACGACCGGTTATTACCTATATATGGAAAGGGCGACATTACATTATTACTCAACCATAAAACATTATACTTGGACATACTGCACAAATATCTTATCGACAGAAGAAAGAGGAAGATTTTAATATAGATACTGAATGTGCTAGAGTATATATACGATTGGTACCGGGGCAAGTATCATTGTTGTTTTAAAAATTCTAATATTCGTGGGTTGATGTATCTTCATACATAACTCTAAACGAATCTTAGTCAGAAAAGAAATCAGTTCAAAGCGTATTATGTCGGAAACGAAGTTCCGCCATAAAAAACTGGGAGGGAGTACTGTGGACATCACCCCCCGAATTATCCGGTAAAAAAACTTATTTATAGATTTCGTCTGGCCGGACACGTCTGAAATGCCAATTTGATCCTGGTCTTTTGGCGGCTTTTTGTCTTTGCGTCACTGAGCTAATATAACGAGACATCATTCTCTTTTTTGAGGACTGTGTTTGGTTATATTACCGACTTACTCTTCCATTGCGCTATCGTTGGGGATAGTACATAATGCCCCCAACGATAGCTCAATAAAACTTGAAGTCGGTAATACAACCAAACACAGTCCTCAAGAATGAGAATGATGTCTCGTTGTATTAGCTCAGTGAAGCAGAAAAGGAAAACGGCAACAGACCAGGAATAAAATGGCATCAGGTCCAATCCGGACAAATAATACTGAAAAACAGGCTGGTGCACCTGTCACCAGGAAAAGGGTACTTTTTACCGGCTATCCGGGGTGTGATGCCTACAGTTCATCATAGTATAATAATACGATAAAGCCGCATCGACATATACAACGTATACAAAAAGTTCGACAAGACATCATATGATACTACTTGAACTTGACAAAAGATCAAACAGTCCGAACTTTTACTTGAAAAAAGATTAACAGTCACGGACTGTCACGTAGTAAAAATTTTCGCATATTAATAAAAAAAGTTCTACCTATGTAGTAAACAAAGATCAATACTAGCACTGGTCACTGGTATAAAAAGTTCAACCGGCCCGAGTCGAACTGTGACTTTTTTAATATCATCTAGGTTGAACTTTTTAAATAGGTTGAACCGTAGGCTTCTCAAGTTTTATAGGTTGAACTTTTTTAATAAGTTTGTTGACATCACTTCAATGTCGACAGTAATAATAAAAATATTGCTGAGACTTAGAGCTTACGTTTGCCACCACCAGTGAGAAATATTGCAAAAACTTTCAGGAGCAATCAATATCCAATTTAATTTAATCATAGTATTTTTTTGGTAAAAATTTTTTTGATGTTTTCAAGAATTAATAATATTGTTTTTTTAATTTTTTTTTTAATTTTTTTTTTAGAAAAAAATATTAAAATCTGAATTTAAGCTATCCGGTGCCACTAGGTCTGATTTTTTAAGTCACACTGCCGGCCCAGCAGCTAAATCTGCTCTATAAAATCAATATTTTCTTCAATATTAATATTGATTTTTAATCAATATTAATATTGATTTTAAAATCAATATCTTCGCACTCCGGGTAGTGAGTAGTAGTAAGTAGTAAGTAGTAAGTAGTAAGTAGTAAGTAGTAGTAGTAGTAGTAGTAGTAGTAGTAGTAGTAGTAGTAGTAGTAGTAGTAGTAGTAGTAGTAGTAGTAGTAGTAGTGGTGGTGGTGGTGGTAGCAGTAGTAGTAGTAGTAGTAGTAGTAATAGTAGTAGTAGTAGTAGTAGTAGTAGTAGTAGTAGTAGTAGTAGTAGTAGTAGTAGTAGCTATAGTAGTAGTAGCAGTAGTAGTAAGTAGCAGTAGTACTAGTAGTAGTAGTAGTAGTAGTAGTAGTAGTAGTAGTAGTAGTAGTAGTAGTAGAAGTAGTAGAAGTAGTAGTAGTAGTAGTAGTAGTAGTAGTAGTAGTAGTAGTAGCAGTAGTAATAGGAGTAGAAGTAGTAGTAGTAGTAGTAGTAGTAGTAGTAGTAGTAGTAGTAGTAGTAGTAGTAGTAGCAGTAGTAGTAGCAGTAGTAGTAGTAGTAGTAGTAGTAGTAGTAGTAGTAGTAGTAGTGGTAGTAGTATATTAGTTTTAGTACTACCTTCCGTCTTCCTTCTCTTTCATCCGTTTGTTTGTTTCTTTGCTTGATTGCCCCCCCCCCCCCCCCCCCCCCCCCCCCCCCCCCCCCTATATTGCTACGACAGCAGAAGCAAAGGCGCGTGCTGAGGCCATCGGGGCCACCAGCTCCCATCGATTTGTTGCAGGATCGTACCGCTCCACTGACGAGACAGCCTCGCTCCATTTGGTGCCACCCATAGCATAGAGTCGACCGTCCAACGCGACTGCTGCCACACCACGTCGCTTTGTTTTCATGGAAGCCACCTTTTCCCACCTGTCTAGCCGAGGGTCGAATCGCTCCACAAAAGAGGAGACACAATTATCCTCATCAATCCCTCCCAAGGCGTAAAGATATCCATGGCAGGCAGCTGCGGCACATTGAGATCTCTTGCTGATCATGGGGACCACTAGCTCCCAAGTGTTGCTGGCGGGATCGTACCTCTCGACCGTCCTACAGCTTTCTTTGCCATCCGTACCACCCACTATGTAGAAACAACCATCCAGGACCGCTCCAGCCGCATAGCGACGACGATAGGTTATCGGAGCCAACTCAAGGGTCCTAATGGCTCCCGCCTCGAAGCTCATCGCAGAAGAGAGAGAAATATTAATTCCATCGGTGTCGCGCCCCCCTGCAACATATACCTTGCCCTTTAGAGCACCCACTGCAAACCCTGCTGCAGAAGTTGTCAAAGGTGTAGTCAGCTCCCAGCCGCTCTTGGGGTTGAAGCGCTCCACTAAATTCAGCCTTGACGTACCATCATTTCCTCCAACTGCATAGATCGTACCGTCTAGCACCGCACTCGCAACACCCGCAGTTCATG
>WBZZ01005213.1:32500-35000 GCA_019918135.1 Paulinella micropora
TCTATCTATCTATCTATCTATCTATCTATCTATCTATCTATCTATCTATCTATCTATCTATCTGTTGCCCTTTCTCGCTTGTTGAGCCCGGAATAAAACCCACAGTGCTCTGTCGGTTTATACTGGATTGTCGAATAGTCTCGAAACTCCATCTGCTTACTGGGTCCTCTGTAATGGAGGTGGGAGCTCGTTCTGCAAGAGGCGCTTGATGGAACGAGCCCTGGCCCCGCCTGGTACTAGGGAGGTTTTGGTATCGCCTGTATCAGTCCCTTCCGTGCAAACATCACGGCTTAGCTGGGCATCGGGTTAATACTTTACCCACAGACTTCCTTGGTTGACGAAATCAGAAGCTCCTTTTTCTGACGTAAGTCGATATCTCATCTATCTATCTATCTATCTATCTATCTATCTATCTATCTATCTATCTATCTATCTATCTATCTATCTATCTATCTATCTATCTATCTATCTATCTATCTATCTATCTATCTATCTATCTATCTATCTATCTATCTGCTGTCCAGTCACTTGCCTGGCCATTTCTCATTTATGACCTCTGCTTATCTTTCGCCAAAACCCTTGAAAAATTTGCGACCCGCTTCCTCAAAAAATGGGCCAATATCTACAAAAGAGCTCTGGTCTCTTGCCTTTACCGCCCACGCTCGAAATTCGGTCTACAACTCCAGTCCATCGTCTCTTTTTACCAGCGACTTCAAATCAACCGTGCTCAAATGCTGAAGTACTGCCCAGATAAACACCTCTCGTCCATCTATGCGATGAACCTGACGAAACACGAAACGTTTCGAACTATCTGGAAACCAGAGCCTGTGCTCGAAAAGCTTGAGGCACAAGTTGAGTTTGAATTCAAACATCGAGGCCAATCCGATCATCTCGGACTTGGCCATGGTCGCTACCCAAAAGAACATTCCACAGACCGCAAAGACAGGATTTTAGAATTAGCTGCTGAGACAATACTTGAGACAACCACAGTTCATGATATGGACAAAGCCATGCAAGGGTGCTTTCTTCGTTTTGAAGACGCATGCCCCTTTGACCTCTCCTGGACTCGCCTCATCGGAACCCGTAATCCCCGTTTAATCTCTTGGGTCATCAACGCAAGCACAAACTCGGTTATTACCCCCGACCTTAGACGTCTGTGGAATCATTCCCAACAACAAGTGTGCTCTCTGTTCTGGTCAAGCACATTTATGTCACATCCTCTCCGGTTGCCATGTTGCCCTCAAACAAGGCCGTTATACCTGGCGTCACGACTCTGTGCTCTGCACTATTGAAGCTCCCCTTCAAAAACACATCGAGAGCCATAACAAACGCTCCCCTATAGACGAAAATGAATCAAAGTCTATGTTTGTGAAAGAGGGCGAGCAGAAGCCTAAGGGGCAGTCATTTGATCGTCCATCTCTGCTCGACACCGCAAACGATTGGCAGCTCCAAACCCAATACACCGGTTCAGAGCAAGCCTTTCCTGTCCACATCTGTGTCACTGACCTCCGCCCCGATATTGTTGTCTGGTCATTGTCTACCAAGAAGTGTATACTGATTGAACTCACGTGCCCGGTCGAGGAAAACATCCTTGACGCACGAGCCTACAAGACCAGCCGATACAATGGGCTCAAATCTCAAATCGAGGACAACGGATGGACCTGCCACCTTCGACCAATCGAATGCGGGGCTCGCGGCATGGTATCGTTCTCTGTTCATCGATGATTCCGCGCCTTGGGTTTTTCCCATCCCCAATCCAAATCCCTTTGCTTCAAGCTATCGTCCTGCGTAGCTCGTTGCTCTTTTGCGATTTATCGCTCCTGTGCAGTCAAAAATTGGACTAATCTTCCTCTAGTCCGTATCGGTGACTGCATTCCGTCATAGCCGTCCAGTGTTGCATAGCCCGGGCTAGGTCCCTTCGGGGGTTAAGGCCTCATACAATGTCATCATTGTAGCTTGCGCAAGCTTACGGTGCTCAAAACCCTTGCTAACGGCTTCCTTTTCTTTCCCTTCTTCCTTATCCTCCCCACTCTCCATTCCTAGATTGCCTTTTTCTTCAACGTCCTCTTTTTTTTTCCAGAACACAGTCTACCAGTGATTCCCATCCCGGACACATGCACAGTATATTAATACAAATTACTGTTTGATGTGAAACTGCGTTCCTTTGCAAGGACTGCATTCCTTTGCGACATCTCATCTATCTATCTATCTATCTATCTATCTATCTATCTATCTATCTATCTATCTATCTATCTATCTATCTATCTATCTATCTATCTATCTATCTATCTATCTATCTATCTATCTATCTATCTATCTATCTATCTATCTATCTATCTATCTATCTATCTGTCTGTCTATCTATCTATCTATCTATCTATCTATCTATCTATCTATCTATCTATCTTTCTATCTATCTATCTATCTATCTATCTATCTATCTATCTATCTATCTATCTATCTATCTATCTATCTATCTATCTATCTATCTATCTATCTA
>WBZZ01005213.1:122500-125000 GCA_019918135.1 Paulinella micropora
CGCTCGTTCACATACACACACACACACACGCACTCTCTCTCTCTCTCTCTCTCTCTCTCTCTCTCTCTCTCTCTCTCTCTAGTACATTATGCAGCAAAAGCCACAAATTCGACGTGTTTTGCGGGGCGGGCCGGGCCGGCGAGCTAGCCCGCAAAACACGTCACATTTCGGCCACCGCATGTGTAGTTTTGTCGGTAACCTGGCCACATTTTGTGGAGGTGACCGATAAAAGAATTGTGAACATGCGATAGGTGGATATCCACAGGCGGCCAGCTCCCGGATTCATCACGCGGTAACTACATACATACATACATACATATCTATCTATTCTATCTATCTATCTATCTATCTATCTATTTATCTATCTACCTATCTATCTATCTATCTATCTATCTATCTATCTATCACATACATACATACATACATACATACATAACATACATGCAAGGTTACTACGTTCAACACACAGCTGCCTCTGACAATACATACATACATACATACAGACATACATACATACAGACATACATACATAACATACATGCAAGGTTATGTATGTATTGTCAGAGGCAGCTGTGTGTTGAATGTAGTAACCTTTGTATGTTATGCATGTATGTATGTATGTATGTATGTATGTATGTATGCATGCATGCATGCATGTATGTATGTATGTATGTATGTATGTATGTATGTATGTATTGTCAGAGGCAACTGTGTGTTGAATACATACATACATACATACATACATACATACATAACATACATGCAAGGTTACTACGTTCAACACACAGTTGCCTCTGACAATACATACATACATACATACATACTTACATACATACATAACATACAGCGCAAGGTTACTACATTCAACACACAGTTTGCCTCTGACAATACATACATACATACATACATACACATACATAACATACATGCAAGGTTACTACATTCAACACACAGCTGCCTCTGACAATACATACACAAATACATACATACATACATACATACATACATACATACATAACATACATGCAAGGTTACTAAATTCAACACACAGTTGCCTCTGACAATACATACATACATACCTACATACATACATACATACATACATACATACATATATACATACATATACATGCATACATACATACGTACATACATACATAAATACATGCATACATACATACATACATACATAGAAACATGTCATGTCATGTATGTCAAGTGTGTACATCATGTATGTATGTCATGCATGATAGATAGATAGATAGATAGATAGATAGATAGATAGATAGATAGATAGATAGATAGATAGATAGATAGATAGATACATAGATAGATAGATAGATAGATAGATAGATAGATAGAGAGAGAGAGAGAGAGAGAGAGATAGAGAGATAGATAGGAAGGTCATGACTGTATGTTATGTATGTTATGTATGTATGTTATGTATGTATGTTATGCATGTATGCCATGTATGTCATGTATGTCATACATTTATGTCATGTATGTCATGTATTTATGTCATGTATGTCTTGTATTTATGTCATGTATGTCATGTATTTATGTCATGTATGTCATGCATTTATGTCATGTATTTATGTCATGTATGCCATGTATGTTATGTATGTCATGTATGTCAGGTATGTATGTTATGTATGTTATGCATGTGTGTCATGCATGTCATGTATGTATGTCATGTATGTCATGTATGTCATGTATGTATGTCATGTATGTATGTCATGTATGTCATGTATGTATGTCATGCATTCTGTCGTGTATGCCATGTGTTTATGTCATGTATCTGTGCCATGCATGTCATGTATTTACGTCATGTATTTATGTCATGCATGTCATGTATGTCATGGATTTATGTCATGCATTTATGTCATGTATTTATGTCATGTATGTCATGTATTTATGTCATGTATGTCATGTATTTATGTCATGCATTTATGTCATGTATGTCATGTATTTATGTCATTTATGTCATGTATTTCTGTCATGTATTTCAGGTATGTATGTTATGTATGTATGTTATGCATGTATGTCATGTATGTCATGTACTTATGTCATGTATGTCATAAATTTTTGTCATGTATGTCATGTATTTATGTCATGTATTTATGTCATGTATGTCTTGTATTTATGTCATGTATGTCATGTATTTATGTCATGTATGTCATGCATTTATGCCATGTATTTATGTCATGTATGCCATGTATGCCATGTATGTCAGTTATGTATGTTATGTATGTTATGCATGTGTGTCATGCATGTCATGTATGTATGTCATGTATGTCATGCATTCATTTCATGTATGTCATGTATTTATGTCATGTATTTCTGTCGTGTATGCTATGTGTTTATGTCATGTATCTATGCCATGTATGTCATGTATTTGTGTCATGTATTTATGTCATGTATGTCAGGTATGTATGTTACATATGTATGTTATGCATGTATGTCATGTATGCCATGTATTTATGTCATGTATGTCATGTAT
>WBZZ01005213.1:150000-172500 GCA_019918135.1 Paulinella micropora
AACAATATCGGGGCGGAGGTCAGTGACACAGATGTGGACAGGAAAGGCTTGCTCTGAACCGGTGTATTGGGTTTGGAGCTGCCAATCGTTTGCGGTGTCGAGCAGAGATGGACGATGAAATGACTGCCCCTTATGCTTCTGCTCGCCCTCTTTCACAAACATAGACTTTGATTCATTTTGGTCTATAGGGGAGCGTTTGTTATGGCTCTCGATGTGTTTTTGAAGGGGAGCTTCAATAGTGCAGAGCACAGAGTCGTGACGCCAGGTATAACGGCCTTGTTTGCGGGCAACATAGCAACCGGAGAGGATGTGACATAAATGTGCTTGACCAGAACAGAGAGCACACTTGTTGTTGGGAATGATTCCACAGACGTCTAAGGTCGGGGGTAATAACCGAGTTTGTGCTTGCGTTGATGACCCAAGAGATTAAACGGGGATAGATAGATAGATAGATAGATAGATAGATAGATAGATAGATAGATAGATAGATAGATAGATAGATAGATAGATAGATAGATAGATAGATAGATAGATAGATAGATATATAGATAGTCCGATAGATAGTCCGATAGATAGTCCGATAGATAGATAGATAGATAGATAGATAGATAGATAGATAGATAGATAGATAGATAGATAGATAGATAGATAGATAGATAGATAGATAGATAGATAGATAGATAGATAGATAGATAGATAGATAGATAGATAGATAGATAGATAGATAAATAGATAGATGGATAGATAGAGAGAGATAAAGGCCGGGGGGGGAGGGGGGGGGGGGGGGGGGCATTCCCTCACCCTCGGCTGGTCCGAAAAGACTCCTGCTGATGTCCATACGACTCTCAAAAACCGAAGACAACTAGCGGGAGGCAGACATAACCTTGGGAACTCAGATGAAGGGTGGTGGGGGGGGCCGGTAGGGGAACGCAGTCGTCCAAGGCAGATAGCAAAGAACTAATCTAGTCTGTCCGTCCCATCGTGAAAACATCTCCCACCCGGCCGCGGCATACCAGAAAAACGTAAGACAAGTTTGAAAGATTCATTTCAGAGAGAACAGACTTTGAAGATGACTCCGATCAGTGTGCCTGTCCTTGTCGTGACCCGGCTCCATCCCCATGACCATGCAGTTACCTTTCACACGTTAGGGGGAGACTTTCACACAACCAGGGCGGTGTTTCCCCCGAGTGACTCTGTGCGGGTGGTGGAGAGGTCGGGAGAAAGATCATAGTAGCAGCTGACTTTCAGAAGCCTGGTTGGGGGCTTGGGAGCAAAATTCAAATCCTTACTACTACGTGACTTTGGTAGCTGTGTGAGACAGGACCGGTGGATTCTGAAAGGAGTCGGTAAAGGCCTCTCTAACTGATGAGCATGCTGAGTTGCCAGGCTCAAAGTCTACTGCGTTTTTCCCTGATGACTTCCAGTGAAACACGCACGTTGCGGTAAATTTGCGGACAAGGGTAATAAGAGTGAACTGAAAAACAATGCTGTCTTTTTAAGGCTACGTGTCATTTTTGCCGTTCCCAGTCATTTTCGCCTAGCCTTCCGGTGGCAAATCAGTTTGGATTTTTGAGTTCACCAACCGGGCCGACACTATCCGTTTTATGACTGTCAAGTTGACTAAAAACAAAAAGCCTCCGACACTATCCGTTTGAGAACTGAAGACATCACAATCTACGTTTCACTCTCGATCGTAAGTTGCTTCCAAGCCTGCAACGACTCCCGTTCGAAATTACGTAGTTAGTAAATAAACGAAGGACGGTGACCTCCAGGGCGGTTATTAAATAAAGTATTTCAAGTGTCCAATGATCACTGGGCCACTTTTTTTTAACCATACTCAAACACTGGCACGGTTTTAATAGAATACTTGCCACTAGACTGATTGGAAGCAGAAGAGATAAAATGGAAGAGGTCCCTGCTTCCTTCTCCACTTCGAGTCCTTCTTCATTTTGTTTCATTCCTTCGTTTTGACTCTACGAGTCCATCTTTACCACTTCCCCGCTTGAAGTTCTAACTCTTACGCTTCCCACTTATCCCTACTAGTCACCTGGCAAGTATTGATATCATTACTTGAAAGTTGATCAGTGAAAAAAAAGTCAACTGGAAATATGCCATCCCACCCGGTATATAATGGCAATACTGATCGTTCCGGTCTGTCGGTTGATCCTTGGTCTGTAGATTACGGAGTCCCTACTTTAGGTATTCCTCAGTCTTCATATCGTTAGTAACAGTTATATGTTTATTAAATATCCTACTATCGTGACAATCTGGAGTCGCTAATACAGTAAACGGGGTATGGAAATTTTCCTCTGTTTCTCGGAATTTTTTGTTGAAAAGAAACATCGAGAGAAAAATGGGAGAGGGGGGAATTTTTCTGATGCGCTTCCTGGGGTTATATGCTTTTTCTTGAGCTGTTTTGATTACAGGGGCATGCAAGGGGGTAGGGGCAATGACTTTCTTGGACAGGAGTGCTACTCATGGGCTGTTATGCAGAAAGGCAGGGGTTGCCGTGACTAGAGGTTTTGGGACTGGACAGCTCTCAGCTCAAAGGTGGGGAGTGTGAGGTTTTCGAGGGTATGGATGCTTGCCTTGGGGTTCCGGGTGTGTGGGTGTGTCCAGAGGGATATGAGGCATGCTTTTGTGGAGGTGGGGTGCGGTTTTCAGTCGGTTTGGTGTCAGGGCAAGGGTTGCTGGGGAACAGACACAGTTTGGGGACACTCTCTCATTTATACATATAAGGATACATGTATAGGAAACTATGAAGGAATGTGTAATTCGTGTTTGCTCATCATGGATTGAGGGTTGGTGATGTTTTCCGTGGGTTTTGGGGGCTAGAGACTCGGATGCCCTTTTGACTTGGGGTCGGAAGCATGGAAACGGACGCTGAGACGTAAGGATTTTGTGAAGAATCGGGCATATTTGGGGGAACGGAGGCGTGGGAGAACGAAAGGGGAAACAGGAGAAGTCAGGGAAGCAAATTTTGTGAGATTTTATGAAGAGAAGGGGTTACAAAAAAAAAAAAAAAAAAAAAAAAAAAAAAAAAAAAAAAAAGTTGAAAAAAAATAAATAAAAAAAAAGAAGAAAAAACTGAAAAAAAACTTGAACTTGAAGGAAAGAAAAGATAATGATATTTAACTAATAATAATAATACTGATAGATAATAAAATAGCGAAAAAAGATAGTGAAGGTAATAATAAATAGCGAAAAAAGATAGATAATAAAATAGCGACCGTAACCTTGTTGACTTCAAAGAGAGACTTGAAAAAGTAAAGCAGACTCAGAAAACTTAAGGTCGGGGGCCCGGAGACAAACCGCTGAAAGGGAAAAAAAACAGAAGCTGAAGAAGAAAAAAAGTGATGAAAAGAGTTGACGGAAAGTAGTACTGAGTAAGGCCCGGAACTTGAAAAAGTTCAATGTCACAAGTTCAAGTGACACACGGTAGTGTCGGAATAAAAATATATAACATGCTCGAGTCTGTAAAATTGAAGTATGGAATTCACGTGAGGGATGAAAAGAGCGGGCCCGGGAGAAGACTCTCAAATAGTAAAAGGACCGTCCGTATAATTTAATAATTTTGAAAAGACTGGAAAAGGCGGGAAATGAGTTTCAAAACTGAAACTGTGACTTGCCAAGCCCTGCCCCTTTGCGGCAAACTTGAAAACAGTGACAGATGATGTAGTGCACGTTGTTCTCAGCTTTAGTCACAATACTACGGTTTACAATACATTGACAGGTTTTGATGATGCCACCGGTTGTTCCTAAGGCTGTCTTCCGACTCGGTTCGGATTCAAGTAGTAGCGGGGTTTTTGGGCCCGCCTTCTTGAAGTTGATCAAGTTCATTCATGGTTCGGAGCCCAACCGGTAATCAGGTGACAGTCCGACCGAGGCTACGAGTTTTGAAGCCTCCTGAGTTGTAGGGTCACTGAATCATTAAACCAGCTCAGTTCAAAAATATGATATATTTTTGTTTCATGGAAAGAAGTTCATGTTTCGGATTTTTGAGTTTGTCGCAGCTTGGACTCTCAAGGATTCACCGCTTTCAATTGGCACGGCACCTCACCGGCCCCTGGTCGGAGGCCCGTGCCGCAAGTTTTACAACTTGACCGGTTCAAGTTCCAAACTTTAGCTACCCTTCTTCAATCATCATCTGATCGGAACTTGAAGTTGCCACTGCCCGACTCACCCGGCCAGTTTCTGCACAACTTGAACTGGCAATCCTGTTTTTCTTTTCATCACCATGACTCTCACTTCATTTCTTTTATTATTCGATTTTGAATTATAAAAAAATTTACTCTACTTCAAGCTTGTCGGAGTGAAGATCTCCGGTACCGAGAGCCACTGGTCCAGGTCGACTCTGAATCATGATTACGCAGTTGTTCGCTTGATGTTCGCCTACTTACATGCTTTCTCTTCAGCTCTAGGATTTGAAAAGCAAGCGTTCTTCAAATCACTTATTAGATTGAAAAAAGTCGTCAAGTAGTGGAGAAAAAAAACTATGATAAGATGTCAGTGGGTTTAGCAGGACCCCTTGCTGGCCGCTGTTCACACGTGTTTCCGCTACTCTCTGCCGTTACCAGGAATAAAATTCATCAGCACAGCCTCGGCAAAGGTACAAGTCCTCCGTGTAAGATACGTCTGTTCTACACTTTACGCACAATGCTTTCCCACAGCCATTTTCTTCATCGCCCTGCGGATCCCCACAAGAATGCACACAGTCTTCACACCGTGTTAACTCAGACACACTTCCAGGCACAGCTGTCGTCGTTATCGCATAAAGGAATCAAGCATCCTGGACAGTGGTTTTTAGCCTCGCTTCCACACCCGCCACACTCAGTTGATGCCAACCTAACCTCCTTTATTCTTTCCTTCCCATCACGAGAGAGACGATCAGCAAATCTCGTGAATCTTTGGATCGTTTCTACATCAGTGGAGTCTCTGAGGGAAGCAAAGAGTGCAGATTCCAGACGAAAGAGCGTTTCAGCTGCCTGACAGTGCTTCATATCCTTACGTTGTTTGTTCTTTTTTGTAGAGCTGCCTTCTGCTGGCTTAGGTGCTCCCGAGTCATTCTGATTTCGCTGTATTTTCCTTCTTTTGTTGGTTGCGTTTTGGTCGGCTGCCCCTACTTCCCGTTTGCTTGTCAATGTTGTTGTTGCTGTTAAGGCACGGTTTGGGGGTGGACACGTCGGTCGGAAGAAGGGGGCCAGGAGAAACAATTTTTCGGAATGAGGAGGTAAGCGAGCGGGTTGCCACCCGAGGGAATGGGAATAGGGGTGGGGGACTAAACAGGGAACTTGAAAAAAGCTCGGAATTCCAAGGATAAATGAGGTTTTCGAAGGGGGTAAGTCCATGCCATCATGGCGCAAAAAGAGATCAACAAATCAGACGGGTATAGCGGACAAAAAGCGTCAGAGACACGCCAAGTCAAAGGGAGAGATTAGGGGGTGTTTGCGGACTTTTTACCACATGAGGACTATTGGCTGTTTCGACCATATCACGTACGAGTATGACTGGGGTGACAGAGAACGCGGGGTTGAGGAGCAGAAGTGCGTAGAGGATGACAGGGGAACTTGAAGGAGTTGAGGTTTTGGAAGCTGCTGGGGACTTAAAGAGAGTCTAGAGAGATAGAGAGTACTTGAACGGATGGTGGGAGGAATGGAAAAGGGGAGTATTGTGGTATGGGGGAAGCAGAGCATGGGGACTTATGCCCTACAATAGGTGCACGATGGAAAACAAGGAGTCTGACAAGGCGGAGAAGAAGGAGGACATACGGGGTTTAGAGGATTTGTGGCGTGAGAAGTGGGAAGAGGAGAACGAAGAGGGAGAGAGGGGGGTGTGGATGTAAGGGCAGATAAGCATAGGCAAGGATGTATACAAGGAGGTGGTAGCGAAAGATAAGGAATATGAAACCTTGCGGGAACAAGCGTTGGAATGGGAAAGGAAGAAGGGGGCCTGCCCTCACGAGCTCGAAAGGAGACGGGAGGCAATGAACAGGGCAGAGAAGGCGAAAATATCGGCTGAGATGAGACGGTTCAGGGAATCTTTGCAGTCTCTCAAACGGAAGAGACGGGAATACGCGGAACACAGGAAGGATGAGGAGGCGGAGGTGGCGAGAGCCCGGAAGAGACAGAGGAGAAGATAAATGCATGAAGGGACACAAGTGGGTACCTACTTTGGGTATGGAGAAGGGAAGTAAGGAAACAAAGGAGGCTTTGGAGGAAGAAGACGAGGAAGGTGGGCGACAAGTGAGGAGACAGAGGAGAAGGAGGACTCTGAGGAAGGGGACATGTTGTCGTTTTGGGTATCTAAGCGGGAGGAGGAATATCTTATAACACGGGAGCGGGTTCAGGACGAGGTTTCTAATACGGCAATGCATTTTCACGAGACGAGGGATCTACGACAGGCAGAGGAGGCCTATGTTAGGGCGATGGTAGAGTGGGAGGCGTATCTGAGGGGCAAAGAACGGGCAATGGTGGAAGAGGAGGATAGGAAGGAGGAGAGGAGAAGGAAGAGAAGGAGGAGGGATCGGCGGCAGACACAAGACATAGTACCTCCTGTCACTACTTTAGGACAGAATACGGCATCGGATGAGCATACGGGAGGTAAGGATGGGGATATCGGAGGAGGAAAAGAAGTTGGGACAGATAGGGGGAGTGGAATATAAGATGGATGAGGAGGCTCAAAGGTTTGTAGAGGAAATGGGATATCGGTGGGGTGAACGGGTGGGAGCGATTATGGACACTGATCGGGTCCGAAGGGATGCGAGGTGGATGGCAAGTCGAGCTATGTGGGAATTGCAATATCGTTGGTATAGCAACGACGAGGGTTTGTGGAGGGTGTTTGCCATGACGGAGGAAGCACAGTACCAATACAGTTTCATGGCTGTGTTGATCAAAGTACAGGGGAAATGGACGGCAGAGAGAATCCATACGGCATGGGCATGTGCCAAGGGGAAGGTGGAACACGCGAGGAAGTGGGTGAAGGCTTTGAAGGACCGGGGGGAGGACAGCTGGAGAATGTTTGTGGGACCGCTACTGATCAGGAGTATCATAGAAAGGGTGGAGAAAACCACACCGGACAAGGATTGGGACAGTCACGAAACATGGGCATGGATTGAGACTTTAGAAAAGGAGCGGAGGCAACAGTGACGGGAAGAGGAGGAACGGAATAACGCAATGAACGACCAGGGCGAGGAATCTGACGGGGAGATAGAGAAGAAGGAAGGGGTATCGGGGAGGGAAGAGGGGGTCGAGAAGCTGGAGACAGGAGCGGAAGTAGTGGAGTGGATGCAAGGCCTCTCTAAGGAGATGTGGGACGAATGTATGCGGGAAGAGATATAGAGAAGCGGAGGGGAAGGGAGAAGGGACAGAGCGTAAATACAGATACGGGTGGCCTTACAGAAAACAAAACAAAAAGGAAAACAGACAGGGGATATAAAGGGGGAACAGGGCGGGAACGGGAGACACGGACTTGGGGATCAGGGGAGGATGTAAAGTGAGCAGATATAATAATGCCACGGGAACATGTATATATGGGGATCACGGTTTCAATCATAATATATTTTATACTTTAGAATACGAGATGGAGGCACAACCTGGGGCACCGGAGTTCAGAGACGACGAGGACGTGGGATGGATAGGACCGACCATTCGCGCGATACCGTTTACACCGGCGAGCCGACGGTAGGACCCAATGCGGTACACGGAGGCTAAGGCGGAGGCACTGCCGGCGGCATCGGATCCGACGTATGTGAGGAACCCACCGACTATGTCGCTATTCTTCCACGAACTGATGCAACGTACGCCGGAGATGGCACCGGAGATATACAGGCAGTTGTCGACGAAAAACTACAAGGTGTGGACAAAAAGGGAGGACGAAGGGGGCATATACAGCGAGGTAGACCAGTGGCCGACGTGGACGTGGCCTAAGGGAAAACCTACATATGGGCCGGGGATGATGATGGTGGACCTGATCCATTTGGCGGAAGGGGGTTGGTTTTTACCGGGACAAAGTGAGTAAAACGAAGCTGCCCAATTTCGTGATGAATCGGATGGAGGAGGGGGTATATATATCAAACGGGGACATCAAGTCGTTGTGTCTGGCAGCGGGGGCGCAGAGACGGGAGTTACAACAAGCGGCCGCAAAGATGGTGGATGCGTTTTCCAGGAACCCGGCGGAGGAACTGGCGAATCTGGTACAGAATCGCCATACGGGTTGGGCACGGAGCCTTAGAGGGTTGGCGGGCAAGGCGTATGACGCCATGCGGGAATATATGGCGGGGCCGACTGACGTGGGGGCAAAGATGGAGGAGAGGGATGCATCACTGTACAAGTTGTTGGAAGAGGCAACGGCGTTGAACGATGCGGCGACAGATGCGGAAAAGGAGGCAAAACGGAAGGAACTGCGGCAATGGGTCTTTGGTTTGTCCATCCTGAACGGATGTGTGCGGGGTTGGTATACGTGGATCAGGATTCGGATGGCGGCGGCGGAAGCGGAAGCGGCAACAGCGTCCCCGGAAAAGCGGAAGAAAAAGAAGAAGAAGGGAAGGCAGTCGGAGAGAGCGGCGAGCTCGGATTCAGAGGAATCGGAATACAGATCGAGATCACGGGAAGGGGAAAAAGGATAAAAGCGGAGGCGGCGTGGCACAAGCAAGTCAAATATCGACGGTAAAGAACAACGGGACAGGATCCTGGAACAGCTCCGTAAGACGCAGCTGATGCAGGAACATGGAGAGAGGCAAATGGTTGCGAGCAAACAGCACGAGTATGAGTATATGAACAAGGTACGTAAGTTCATTGTGGCTTTGCGGAGTGAGGCAAAAGCGGCACTGTGTGGGGACGCGGCGGACCAAGTGTGCTACTTGTTGGGCAACTTGGTAGGATCGGGGGACGAACACACGCGGTTACTTGCAAATTGACACGCATGTATGGGAGGAGCGGTTCAAAAAGGAGTTCGGGGAGCGAGGGGCGAATAACAAGAAGGTGGTGGTCGATGTCGCTCATTTTGTGTTCGCCGACGTATACCAGTTTCACCAACTTTTTGACGGGGGGGATGAGATAGAGGCGCTGAAGGACGCGGCACAGGCTCTGGTTACGAAGAGGACGGCATTACGGGACATCTTTGCTAGTATCGCGGGGCTCAGTCTGTTGCATGAGAAGAAGGAGATATATCCAATGGTTCTGGCGGGGATATGGAAGGATAAAGAGACGAAAGCGGTGGTTCCGGAGATCGCGGCACAGGTGATAGCGTTGGCAGATATCACGCCGGAGGGCAAAACCCGATGGCAGGGGTTGAACACCACTTACAATCCGGTCAGCTGGGTATTATACGAGGAAGACCCGGCGTTGATCGATCGTGTGATCATATTGCCAGCGGTGACCGCGAAGTGGCCACAGGCAAGGTTCAACTATGGAAGCAGCGGAGGTTTTTGGGGGGGCGGACGACCGCGACAGTTCACGCAAGGGGGGGGGGGGGGGGGGGGGGGGGGGATCGGGCGCCAAGGCATGACGGAGGGTATAGACCATGGGGCTCGAGGTATGGGGACGGAGGATACCAGGAGCGACGACAGCAGCGGTGACCACCGCAAGTGTTTCATGCAGATCGGGCGCCTCGAGGAGGGGAAAGGGTAAAGTTCGACGCAGAGTTCCATAACAGGGCTCTGCCGAACACGGAGCTAAAGGGGCAGCCACGGTACTAAATTAAGGGAAACTGCCAGGTGAGCCACGGGATGAAATTATGTGGCACGACAATTTAGACACTTGCAGGCAGCAACACAGAGACGAGGCATACTGGGAGTTGAAAGAGGCGGTACGGCACGGGATGTGGAGGACATGTTCCCGCCAGAGGAACTCCCGGCACTGCGGGAGTTCAATGAGGCCAATATCAAGGCGAAGGGATGGACGCGAAAGGATAAGGGTTACTACCACCGGGCAGCCAACATGCGACCCAAAGGCACGGAGGGAGAGCGACGGGAGGAAATGCGGGACGGGTATCGGAGGAACGACAACAACGGCGGGAGAGGATCGCGGGGTGGCTATCGGGACGAATATCGGGGAGGATTTCGAGGGAGTCGGGGTAATTATGCGGCGGCGCCTAGACCGGGGATGGACAAAGAGGTACAACCCTTGATATACGGGAAGTGGGGTGTTCGGGTACAAGCGGAACACCACACTCTCATTTACCATATGTGCATCCGGATCGACAGGGGTGGATTGCAGGGGCTGGAGCGGGAACTCAGGAACGACAGGGACAGCCGGAGGGTGCGGGATTCATCGCGGGTACGGAACAAACGATAGAGGAAATGGAACGGGAACATGACCGCACTCATGGTATATATGAACAGGAGCGACCTCCGCGGCAAGAGGAAACGCGGCCGCGCAGGTCTAACAGCGACGATGACGTAAAGATAGTGGGGGTTTTCACGGCAGGTGAGCCAGGAAAGAGTGAGGGGGAGATCACGAACGGGAATGGGGGTTTGACGTATGACAGGGGAACGGAGAGCGAGGCGACAACGGCGACGGGGCGACGGATCGGGATACGGGAGCCCGGAAAGGGACGAGATGGGGAGGAGCTTGAAGACACGGGAATATGTGGATCTGACATAGGTAGAAAGAGACGGAGAGACGAGGAGATAAACGAGAGACATGGGGAACGGCATGCAAAACAGCAGAAGGCAGAGGGGCGAGCATGTAGCGGATCGGGGGTACAAGGAAAAGGGTACAAAGAGGGCGAGAACAGTGAGGGTGAGGGCAAGAAGGGAGCGAGATTGGAGGGGGAGCGGGAGAGAAGTGAGGGAGAGGGTATGGCAGAGGAAAAGAAGCGAGAAGAAAGTGAGAGAGAGAGGACACGGGAGCGAGAACGACAATTACTGGAGACACACTGGAAGGTGAGTCAGAGGCATGAGGCGATGCGAGTGACGCCGTCGGTTAGTCAAATTAAAAGATCAAATCTCCCACTGGCGTATACTCGGGCCAAGTTGAAAAGTTTAGGAGGGGATGTGGTCATCGGCAACGATACCATGGCGGCCATCAGCTTCATCGGAAAACACTTTTTGGACAAGCACGGGCAGCAACCATGGTTCAAGGAGCTGTTTTGGGCGACACGGGGCTGGGCGAAGGGGGTGTCGGGTACAACGGCAATGACGGGCACGATACTGCTGGCGTTTGACCTGGAAGGGGGGAATACATATACACACAGGTTTTGGGTCGTCCCGGCATATACAGGGGGACTTCTATGGAGCTTTGACGCGCTGAACCGTATGCACACTCACATCGACTGTCACAGAGAAGAGGTACGGTATGGGCGGGGGGAAAACGCTCCGGTGTATCGAGTGGTGGAATACGACTCAGAGGAGGACCAAGAAGACATACCGGGGGCATGGGTGGCGAACGATTTCAGGGCGGCACGGGTAGAGATTGAGAAGGGAGAGGAGAATAAGGCAGCGGAACAGGAGGTTTTTGCAATTGGGGAAAACGAGGAGGAGGAAGAGGAGAGCGAGTCGGATGATGAGTGGACGAGGGCCAGAATCGTTGCTCTGGTCAACACGAGGTTGGAGTATTTCCGGAGACAGAGGGAGGAGGCCTCGGACGGTTTTCCGAAACACGGGCGAGACTTGGGATACCAACATAAGGAAATGGATACACGGGTGTTGCCTATGGCACAATATGTAGTATGCAGCACGGGCAAGCCAGGCCAAGGTGGAGATTTTGAACTTCCTGCAGGAGCGGTGGGGAAGCCAATCCATGGTAGCAGATTCGGTGTCCCAGATCAAGAAGACATTGAAAAATCTGCTTTCGCACGGGGACTTCACGATTATGTTTCCGGTAGGAAGGAGAACGGAAATGTGGTGGTACGATGTGGAAGACTTCCTAATCGCGGACCCGATACCGATTCCGAGTCGCACACAGAAGTTGATAGTGGCTTGCCGACTCGGATCGAGGAAGATAGCTTGGCGGTACCGAGAGGAGCTTCTGGATCGGGATTTGGCCTCTATTCGGGATGAAGCGTTTACGCACATATCAGGGGTATACCACAGGACACACGCCATTCAGTATGCTATGATGATGGACCAACTGGCAAGATTCGCGGATCAAGAGCGGAAGACACCAACCTTATATCGGTCGAGGGAGGGTTTAGACGGGGACGGAGCAGAGATAGCGGTGGATGACATACAGGGGCAAGCGATGGAGGAGCAGATCAAGGAGGAGACAGATAAGGCGAGACAGGCGTTACGGGAACAACCGGAGACATGGGAGGGCACTTCAGAGGAAAAGGCTGCGGCTATGGGGGTCATGGAAGCAACATCCAAGCTTTCGGCCCTTTTGGAGGGGGGATCGGTGACAGGCCACGTGGCGGCTTTCGAACGAGAGATGGGGCAAGAGGTACCGGGGATAGGACGGCCTTCGCGGTTGAGCCATCATGAGGATCGGATTGCGAGGGAGATGACGGCGGAACTTTTGGAAAAGGGATTGATCGAGGCGCGGCTATCGGAGTATGCGTCTCCGGTACGCATGGCGCCGAAACCAGACGGGACGTTGCGGATGTGTATCAACTATTGGAGGATAAACGAAATCGTCAAGAAGATAGAAACACCGGTGCCAGACGTGCGGAGGGGAATAGAGGTGTTGCAGAAAGCGAAAATATACTCGACGTTGGATATGAAAAGCGGATTCTGGCAAGTCCCGTTAGCGGAGGAAAGCCGCTACCTAACGGCATTCATGGTGGGGATGACAACCTACGTGTGGAAGGTTCTGCCGATGGGGTTCAAGGTGGCATCGGGCATATTTCAGCAGGCGATGACGAAGCTGCTGGGTGCAAATTTCCGAGACGCGGAATTTGCAGAGAAGTACGGGGATACGACGGGATACGCCTTCGCGTATTTGGATGATGTGGTCATTTTCTCGAATTCGGTAGAGGAACACATACAACATTTGCGGGACATCATGAGACGGGTCAAGGCGTGCGGATTCCGGTTGAATGCTAAGAAGTGCCACTTCTTACAGAAGCGGATACATTATCTGGGGTACGACATTGAGAACGGGACGCGTTCGATTGCGAGGAAGAAGCGAAAAGCGCTTGCGGCTATGCCTCTTCCTGCGACGAGATCCGATTTACACTCCTTTGTGTCCTTGGCGCAATACTATAGTGAATTTATACCGGGATTCGCAAAAATCGCGGAACCAATACGGTTGTTCATGAAAGAGGGCAAGTGCGGTGCGGGGAGTACGTGGCCACCAGCGGTTCATAAGGCGGTTGAAACACTAAGGGCACATATCTTGATGGACCCATGGAGCGAAGGGGGTACGGTTTTACAGCTTCCCAATTTCAACAAGAGTTTCATACTCGACACTGATGCATCGGCACATGCAATAGGAGGGGTTCTGCAACAGAGGAATGACGAGGGGCGTTTGAGGCCGGTGATGTTTCTGAGTCGGCGAATGACACGGGCAGAACAACAATACTGCACGCGGCAGAGAGAGGCATTGGCCATAGTCTGGGGTTTCAAGAAACTACGTGACTATCTGTGGGGGGCAAAGGGGACGACGGTGCGGTCGGATCACAACAACCTACAGTGGTTGATGTCGCAAGATGACACGGGCAGGTTGGCAAGATGGCAGTTGGAGCTATCCGAATATGACTTCACGATTGATTTCATATCGGGTAAGGAGAACTATCGCTACCAGTCAAGGGCTGGGGGTGCACCGGAGGACGACAACGCGAAGGAAAAGAAGGAGGAGCGCGAGTACTGAGGCGGTGGCGGACGACAAGGATACACGGGCGCAACAGCAGAGTCATGGTGCCTTCGCACTGAAACCGATATACGACGCGGAGAAGAAGAATGGCATGAACCTGACGCGGTTTCACTTCAAGACGGCCGCAGCGGCTTTAACGGTCTTGGGAAAAATGGATTTGGAAGAGGAGGAGCAGAGGGCGAATTTCGACGACTGGAAACCCATCAACGGTATGGAGTATGTGACGAAGGTAGCGGAAATGCATAGGAATAGGAAGGAGGCGCAGAGGGAGGATGTGCGGTTTTACGAAGCGGCCCACGCAGTCGGTGGATTGTTGTGAAGAACACGGGTTGGAGGATGCGCGAAAGGGATATGAGGAAGAAATGTGGAAGGAGGCGGTACAGGGAGAGCTGACGGAGGATGAGGTGGGGGATTTGAAACCTTTTCCGTGGCGAACCATGCCCATGGTGGGGAACATTGTGATTCCGACGAAGGCGGAAGCGGCGGCGGGTCAGACGGAGGCGAAGCAGGAACTCATGTTGAGGGACACACACCCAAGCCGGGTATCCTTGGAGTTGGAAAACAAGACGGAGATCAAGTTTGCGTCGGTGGACATGTTCCGCAAGCTCACGAGAGACAGTGAGGAGTGGAAGAGGTTTATTGCGCACCAGGAGAACCCGACGGGGATTTCGGCGGACGGGGACATAAAGTAGCGGAAGGAGAAGTACACTTACTCAGACGGGCTAATCTGGTATTTCGGGAGCGGGGCCAAGAACAAGGACGATCCGGAACGGTGGGTGGTATGGGTGCCGGCAGCGTTACGGTACGCGATTCTGATAGGGGCACACAACTGCCCTTTACAGAGTCACCCGGGGCTGGATAGGATGAGGTGGTCTATGACTCGACGGTTCTATTGGGACACGATGGATAAGGACATTAAGAGTTTCATTTCGGGATGTGGGCTATGCCAGAGGGCGAAGACGGTCTACGACGCGAACAAGGGGCTACTGGGGCAGTATGACATAACACGGGATATATTTTTGACACGATTCACATCGATTACGTCGGGCCTTTACCGGAAGCGGGGGAGGGTCGATACAAGTATATCCTCACGATTATTGATCGGGCCTCTAATTACGTGATTGCGGTTCCCACGTCTGACGACACCAAGGAAACGACGGCCAAAGCACTGATTGATAACGTATTCAGCCGGATCGGGGTACCCAGGAAGATCATATCGGACAAAGGAAGCTCCTTTATCAATGGGGTGTCGAGCGAACTCAGCGCATACTACGGGTTTAGATGGGATTATGTCACGGCATACAACCCTATGGCTAACGGGAAGATAGAGAGGATGCATCGTACGCTGAAGGCGTCCTTGAAGATCTATTGTCAGAACTGGCAAACCAAATGGCCAGAGGCATTGCAAGCGTTTACCTTTGCGGTGAACAATCTGGGTTCTTCGTCTTTGGGGGTAGGGCTAGACTGTGCCCACATCAGATGGTGTTTGGCAAGGTCTTAACCACTCCACAGGACGTGATGCAACACAAGGCATTGTATCAGCCGTTGGAGCTGATGGCAGTGAGATGACGGGCCCTAGCGGAAGCGGAACAAATTGTGACTAAGCATCGGGAGGCAGCAATGCGGACGGAGGACGAGAATGGCCAACAGAAATATAAACACGTGGAATTCCGGGAGGGGGATACAGTGCTACTATACTGCCCAAACGTTCCAGTGGGGGTCTCAACGAAGCTCTATGAGAAATGGCAGGGTCCGTATCAGATTATGAAACAAACCGCGGCCTACAATTATAAGATCAGACACCAGCGGACGAAAAAGGAACAGATGGTCCATGTTCGGCGATTGGTCAAGTTCTCGCCTTACTTGTTGGATTATGAAACGGAGCAGGATGCCTTGGAGCGGACGGCGGATCAATTTGGAAACCCACGGCCGTTGTTAACACGGACGCAAAGAGCCGAGGAGATTGCGAGGCTGAGGGAGGAAGTGACGTTCGAACAGGATGCGGAGGAGAAGAAAAGATTGCAAGACGCAATGGAGGAATTGGAGACGGGTTCACATGAGAGGGTTTCACAGAAGCAAAAGCGGGATGAGGAAAAGAGGAGAGAGGAGGACAAGAAACGGGAAGAGGGAGGAATACAATGCAGGGAGGGGGAAGCAGAGGGGAAAGGCGTGGGAGCACAAGGGGGTCAGGACAAGCAACGTACAGGGGGGCCATCGAGGCCAGAGGCAGCGTCGGCGGAGGGGCATTTGGGAATCAAAAACAAGCGAGGCCTGTGGGTGGAAAAAGCGGCGGAGATCGATGGGATAAAATGGAGGACGGGCAAGTTCTACTTGATGATGCCGGCGGCGAAAGAGGTAAGCGATGACACATTGGATGACTTTTATGTCATGAGGGTTCTAAGTCAGGGGGGGACGTCACGACATAAGGCGGGGAAGGGCATAACGCCGGTGATGCAGTTTTGGAGTAGTGACGAGGTAGCGGAGGAAAGGATGCGGCGGTTTGATCCAATTTTTCTGGAGAAGGGGGGGAATAAGCGGGAAACGTGGGATGCCACCATCAAGTTGGACGACGAGGATCATATCCCGTACACCATTCAGACGAGACCGCGGTTAGTGCTGAATGTACCGTTCGACCTCACGGAAGAGAGGCGGATACCGGCACAGATTTGGGACGAGATAGATGCGGAGGGATTGCCTTCGATATTATCGGCGCTCCACCGGCGGCGGTTGGATCAAGAGGCAAGAAGCGGCCTACGACGGGTGGTCGGATGACTCAGGCAAGAGGACGGGCACAACGAGGAAGGGGGTGATGAATGTGTGACGAGTGAGAGGATAGTATAGGAATAGAGAAAGATGAAGAATGAGAAAGAAGATGAGAGATGACGAGATGAGAAGAATACAACCTGCGGGCACATGACGGGGTGATGACGGTACTACCGAATTGCGGACATGTGATGGGTGATAGCGGCTTATATGACTTGCGGGTATATGATGGGTGATAGCGGCTTATACGACTTGCGGGTATATGATGGGTGATAGCGGCTTATATGACTTGCGGATATATGATGGGTGATAGCGGCTTATATGACCTGCGGGTATATGATGGGTGATAGCGGCTTATATGACTTGCGGGTATATGAGAGGATGATAACGGTATCAATGAATTGCGGGACTTTATAAGGGGGTGATGAGAATATGACTGACATGCAAATTCGACGATGAATGAAGATGAGAGAGGGGGAGCGGTATACTTTTACATTCACAGGTACGGTGACGGGCATGCTACATGCATTTTATACCAACAAGGTAAACATTGTGACGACGCGGGTTATATATACAGACAAATACGGGGAAAATATTATATCATTCAGGCTCACGGGTATAGGCATACATAATATCATGTGACTTTACGGTGTGATGGGGGAAGTATATCAGACTGACATATCGGGCATAGCGGACATATCGGGAAATGAATGACAAACATGTCTTATGCTGATAGGCTCATGGGGGAAACTGGGAAGCGGCCTGATACAAGACTTTATTCTTTTTCTTTCCGCTCTGTGACGAGCGATGACATGGAACTTTATATATTCTTCTGATAACAACGGGTGAAGGGGACATACGGGTTGGGTTGGGCGAATAATACATATTGACTAATCCAGTTTAGATAGAGAGGGGTAGAATAGCGGGGGGAGGAAGACAGGGGATAACAAATAGGGATAGTCAATAGGATGGATAGGATAGCCCGGGGGGGGGGGGGGGGGGGTGGATGATATAGTCAGAGGATAGGATAGTGAGAGGGGAGGGGGCGCGGGGCAGAGATGAGAAAGATAAAGAAGAAAGATGAAGAAGAAAGATGATGAGGAAGAAAGAGAAAAGGGGCAACGGGCAAGCGGCAACTCTGACACTTGGGTGAGGGGGGCACCAGAGTGCAAACATCATTCAGAGGGGCTGCGAAGGGGAACAAAAGGGGACATGGACCTTTTTGGGGGGAGAAGGGATGGAGTGATGAGAAAGATGAAAAAGAAAGATGACGAGAAGAAAGGGAAAAGGGGCAACGTGCAAGCGGTAACTCTGACACTCGGGTGAGGGGGGCACCAGAGTGCAAACATCTTTCAGAGGGGGCTGCGAAGGGGATCAAAAGGGGACATTGACCTTTTGGGGGGAGAAGGGATGGAGTGATGAATGGATGAGGGGGTGTATATCATTCGTGTTATTAGCACTCAGGTTCGTTTCAACCTTGGCGTTTCAGTGCCGAAGGGGCCTTGGTGGGGGTAGCAAAGGTCCGGGGGAGTCTTTCCTTGCCTACGTTACCTCTGGGCTGGGCGACCGGGACTACAGCGCACCGAGAGGGCATTATGCGGCTGTTAAAAGCCAGAATTATCAGTTCGAGTTACAGTGGGATTCGGCGTGACCGAGACGGGGGCGGCTTCAACAAGGGGGATTCGGCGTGACCGAGAGGGGGGCGGCTTCAACAAGTGGGATTCGGCGTGACCGAGACGGGGGCGGCTTCGACGAGCGGGATTCGGCGTGACCGAGACGGGGGCGGCTTCAACGAGTGGGATTCGGCGTGACCGAGACGGGGCCGGCTTCAACGAGCGGGATTCGGCGTGACCGAGACGGGGGCGGCTCCAACAAGTGGGATTCGGCGTGACCGAGACGGGGGCGGCTTCAACATGACGGCTGCGTCAGAGCACGAGGAACGGCAACAACATATGGATATCGATCGAGCGCGGGCACGGCTGGGGAAGCATTGGATCGGCGGATTCAACGGAGTTGCGGAAGGGGGAAGGGAAGACTCGCCCAGGATAGTATAGACCGACACTAGGTCGGGGGGACATTGAGTGACTAGGGGCAGGTTACAAGGAATGGAGGATAAAGGGCAAGTTGTGGTCTCAACGGAGGGGGGGGGGGGGTGCATTTTCAGGCGTGCGGTGGCGGAAACCGATTCAACAGGCGACGAAGGGCGTAACGGGAAATTAACCAAAATTTTACATAATGTAAGTGTTGGCGTTTGGCCCGTCACTCAGGTACGGCGTCGACCGTCACTCAGGTTCGTATTTGCATTTTATCCCGAGGTTGGTCGGCGGGGGCGTCAGTTCGACTCCTCGCGCGCATACTGGCGAGCGCGCTCGGGGGGGAGAAGGGATTATGCCGGCCCACTCGGTATATAATGGCAATACTGATCGTTCCGGTCTGTCGGTTAATCCTTGGTCTGCAGATTACGGAGTCCCTACTTTAGGTATTCCTCAGTCTTCATATCGTTAGTAACAGTTATCTGTTTATTAAATATCCTACTATCGTAACAGAAAAAAAAAAAAAAAGGTATCAAGAGATACAAAAAGAGAAAACATTGAAGGGCTGCAGTGTAATAATAATAATAATAATAATAATAATAATAATAATAATAGTGAATAATGATAATAATAATAATAATAATAATAATAATAATAATAATACTTTGGGAAGCTACCCATCGTGGAACCTTTACCGACCCATTTCAGGATCTAGCAGGGCTACCTAGCAAGACTATCCGCACCGGCGGCAGTATGGAAACGCACTTTAATAACTCACCGTATAATAAAAGAACTGACTCTTTGACTTCCACGTCACGGTCACAAACTGATTAACTTAGGAACAGATCTTGCGCTTTTCAGTTAACATTGGTATTATTGACTGTCCTGCCTATTGACAAATCAACTATCCAAGTAACGGTGAATTAAATTGAAATAATAATGACCAACGCTCCCCCTTAGTTATTTGTCAATATTATGACTACCGTCTTAAGTGTCTTATAGTTCTTAAGCAAATGAAAAATTTGCAAGCGCTTCCCGTAAGGGGTATGTAAAAGTTGATGTTCCTCGGTCAACGGTAAAGATTTTTCCATCTTCACTGACACTTGAAGTGACTATGAGGCACTTGCCAGAATCTGGCGGCGGTTCGGGGTGGCCAACTGGCTGCTCAACTGTTGCAACTGAGTGATCATGGCCGCCCGCTGATATATAGGTGGGTTGGTCGGTTGGTTCCTGTGGTAGGTCCTAGTAGTAGCAGTAGTACTATCAGTAGTAGTAGTAGTAGTAGTAGTAATAGTAGTAGTAGTAGTAGTAGTAGTAGTAGTCACGAGTGGTAGTGGTAGTAGTAGTAGTAGTCACTGAGTAGTAGTAGTAGTAGTAGTAGTAGTAGTAGTAGTAGTAGTAGTAGTACGGTAGTAGTAGTAGTAGTAGTAGTAGTAGTAGTAGTAGTAGTAGTAGTAGTAGTAGTAGTAGTAGTAGTAGTAGAAGGTTGAACCAGTTGAAGTTGTCGTGGCTCGGGATCGAACTAGCGCGTTCCCCAGTAAGTTCACCAGTTTACTAGTTCAAAATATTTACTTAGACAAGAGATAAGATCCCGCCACATAGATTAAATCAGAAACGTTCATAAGAAAGGTAATGATATCATGACTCGAAATAGGTTATACTTAAAAAGGCAGCCACCAGCCAGTACCAGAAATGTCATAATAATTGTCAGTCAGTATTGACTTGAAAAATGATATTAAGGGCCGCTATGACTAATTACTCTCCGACTTCCTAAGCTCTCTTTAATTAGGAATCGGAAGGCCTGCAAACATGCACACTGAGTTAAATCGATTACATGGTAAAACTAATACAGTATCAAAACAAAGATAACAGTGACATTTCCGACCCGATCATGTGACCCGCGTCACGCCGCGGCTAAGTCTCTGAACAGTCACGCCAGCTTCTTAACCTCCCCTGAACTAAATACACTGCCGCCATCATGCCTACTAGATCACTGCCTTCCAAAGTCCTTGCTTATTACCCGATGCCCGCGCGTTGAGACGGACCTCCCGGAGCCACTGAATATATCAACGGTGCCATGCGGCTCATATAGCTCCTTTCTCGATCAGGTTCCCGTTGCTTTTGACCCAAGCTCGCAGACTGAGCATTCACCTCCACTGAATTTTGTGCGCCCAACACCACCATTATTAATACCGCCATCGACCTGCTCTTGCTTTTTCACATTCCCGGCGAATCCTAGGTCTTTCCCTTTTCGGACTTTGCCTCCTCTTTCCTTCTCCATCTCGTTGTCGTCAGAGTCTGAGGGATCTATAAGCTGGTCGCAGAACCTCTTTGCCGCCTTCATGTTCGTAACGAACTCCTCCTCCAACTCTTCTTCTTCCTCCTGCTTCTTTACCGTTACGCCAATACCTTTAGCATGTAGGCCCTTCCTTGCATCTCCTCCTCACCAGCCTCTCACTCTCCCTGTCCACTCCGTGCATCATCTTCTGGGCACTCAGCCCGTACCTCCTCTTGTTCAGCTGGCTCATCGCCCTGCGCACGGCTTTCTTCTTCTTCCTCGCACTTTCTTCTTCGTCTGATTCACTGGAAGTTTCTTCTTTCTTCCCTCTTTCTTTCTTCTCCCGTCCTTTTCTTCCTTGTTCCTTCGCTTCAACTTTATCCCTCCCCTCTTCTTCTACCATCTCACACTTAGTGATTGGGTGCTCTCCCCCGCACTTCGCACACTCCTTTTCACACTCCGCAGCAATATGCACTTTTTCCTCGACAATTGAAGCAATGCTTCGTCTCTTCGTTCTGCTTTCTTCTCTTTCCTTCTTTCTTCCCTTCTTCTCCCTCTGTGTGCTTGAACTTGCATGCATCACCATGCATCCCCCTGTCCTCTCAAATACAGAACATGCACCATGCGTCACTCCCCCTTTCTCACTGTGCTTAAAGTTGCATGCCTTTCCTTTCAGACACCCTCTCGCACTTTGAAAAAACACACACAACCTCTCTGTACCCGCCTTGGCGGCCTTGGCATGTGTCTTCTTTGCATCCCCTTCCTGTCTCCCATCTCTCTCCTCGGTTCTGTCTTTGTCTAGTACTTTCTCTTGAAGTTCCTCCCACCACTTCTCAAAGGACCACTTGTGCGGCTTCTTGCAGACAGAAATGTTACTTAGCCAGGTACTCCATTAATGGTCCTCACCTTTTCCGAAGTGTAACAAGGACCTTTCAAGGCTCTTGTTATGATCGTTTCGTATGTGAGATCGTTGGTCCCATGCCCCTTCATCGCTAGCTCCTCCCCTAAGCTCGCTAACTCTTCAAACTGAGGTGCATAATCCTCATGCTCCATCAGCTTCCATGCATGCAACGCAGTCACCCTATCCTGCACATCTACACTCACCTTCCCAAACCTCTGCACTAGTCTATCAGAAAGTGGCCCCAGAAACCCGGAATTCTGGGTGGTGTAGAACGGGCCTTCACATCGTCTTTTGATGCTACCGCCCCATTCCAGAAGCAAAAATCCTCACCCCGTGGATTAGAGTCATTCTACAGCACCCAGAATTCCCGGGTTTCTGGGGCCACTTTCTGGGTTTGCTTCCTGAAAAGCCTGGCCTGTGGTGCCACTTTCACACCCAGAACCCGGGAATCTGGGTAGTGCAGAACGGGCCTTAACATCGTGTTTTGACGCTACCGCCCCTGGCCATTCCAGAAACGAAAATCCTCACCCCGTGGATTAGCATCGTCTTTTTGTCTAGGATCACTCACCTCCTACCATACAATACATACATACATACATACATACATACATACATACATGCATGCATGCATACATGCATACATACATACATACATGCATACATACATACATACATACATACATACATACACATACATAGATATACAAGATATATGCATGTACTTATGTGTACGCTCGCAAGTATGCATGCATGTATATACCCATGTATGTAGGTTCT